>PVIC010010583.1:0-43055 GCA_004025085.1 Thryonomys swinderianus
CTGCATACTGTTTAAACATAGAGCTCAGAAAACATTTATAAATATGAATCTTCTGTTCTGGTCTTTGTTCTGCCAGCCTAACACATTGTGTTCGAGGCTATTTAAACAATCTGTCCAAAGGAGCAATGCCTCTGCTATCTACTTTGGAGAAATGATTTAAAATGTCAAATTTGAACACTTGTGTGTTGCCCCAAATCTTCAAATGATTACTTATCAATTGCACATATAATTGTTTAAAATTAAGAATAAGAAGGCTAAGCATCAAAAAGTAAAAGCATTCCAAGTATACTGGAAAACTTAAGAAATAATACCTGATAAGTTTAGTCAAGTGGTGCAAATTTATTGAATTACAGTGGTACCTAGGTTCACAAATTTCATTTTTTTATGACTTGGGAGAAGACACCTCCTTTGTGTTTGCCTGACAGAGATGGCTGTGGTTGTGTTTGTTGCCATATGTTGAGTTTATACATGGAGGCAAAATTCTGTGGAAAGCTTTTGATTTGTGAACAGAAACATGCATGAGCCAAAGTATTATTCTATTTCTACTCCTTTTCTATGTTTTAAAATGGAACCTATGGATTCTCGTTTAAAAAAATCATTATCAGATTTTACAACTGAACATACTAGGTAATAATATTCACATTTTTATGTTCTTGGTATATGTAGGAAGAAAATTAGAAATAAAAATATGCATTTTTCACTGTAAGATTGACTTTACTTTTACCTGTTTTTCAGCCCATGGTCTATATACATTTTTCCAAGGCTGTAATTTGAAGAGACAGAATTCTTCTCTGTGATGGGTATGACTTTGGTTCAACCCAGTGAGGACAAGCTATTTTGGATAGAATATTCAGTTCTTCCATATTTTCAAGATCATAGAGTTACACATTGAATGTGCAGTTTCTGTCTCTCACAGTTAAATCAGCAAAATTGAAATTTGCCTTGTTTTAAATAACAGCATGGGCAAACTATATATGTTACATCAAACACAGGGAGGAAATATATTTGACATGCCTTATATTTTGTTTAGTTATAAAAATGAAGAATTTATATCTGAGTCAACACATAAGTTACTCTTTTTAAAAAAAAATACCATTATTGGTACATTGTACATACACATCATGATCACACTGAACATTAAGAACTTGTACCAGTAAAGTTAAGATACTCTTATATGAAGGTAGAAATGTAGGCAACAGATTCCATGTGTGAGCACTAAAAAGCATGATTTTTTTGGTGAGAAGAAGTGCAATTGAGTTATTGCTCTACAGTTTTGTAATTAAAAAACATATGCTATATGGGTGAAAAAGACCCCCAGGTCCTCCGGGTATATGATAAGGTGTCAGCTTTAGCGTCTAAGAACATTGCAAGGATTAAGCAGATAGTTTATACTTTATATACAGAAAATAGCTGCTTTCATGATTAAGAACTTTAGAAGGAAATAATTTGCAGTTTTCTCTCACAATGAAGTGTTATGGTTAAATATCATGAAGCGTGAAAGCAGCTGAAAAGTAACAGATGGATAATATCCTTTTAACTGGCTTACAGCCCTGCATCCCAGAGTCATTATGAGATAAAAGACCCCTTCATGTCATAGTGCACTCTGCAAACATTGAATATTATGTTGTCATGTTCAATCACTGAGTATCACTCTCACTGTTGTTTCACCTGTATGTTTTCAGAACTATTCTAAAAATGTTCTATTAAAGAAATTTTATAGAGCATAAGGTAAGTAAACAAAAACCAGTAAACATGACTAGATTAAAACAAGATTTTGGTACAAATTTTCAATGTTGAGTGTGATCATGATGTGGATATAAAATGTATCAATAAAGAATTCAAATTAAAAAAAACAAGACTTATCAAATACAAATTTAGGACTTTAAAAATTGTTTTACAAAAGGGTAGTAAAAAATGTAAAATGCAAATGTACATAGAACTTATAAACCAAAATTATGAAATATAAGGAACAACTATAAAAATATATATTGACAGCACCACACACTGCAGTGTTGGGCATGGTGGTTTACAACTGTAATCCCAGCACTCAAGAGGCAGAGGCAGGAGGATTGCTGAGTTCCAGGCTTTCCTAGGCTACATAGTGAGCTCAGGACCACCATGAACTACAAAGCAAGACCCTGCCTCCTCTCTGTCTCAGAGAGAGAGAGAGAGAGAGAGAGAGAGAGAGAGAGGCAATTCAAAGAGGAAGAAATTGTAGTCAATACATATTTTGAAAAATATAAATGCCATATAAATTGGATATTCAATGCAAATATTGAGATTAAGTATCAGGTTAATAGCATTTTGAAAATAGTACGTATTACACAGGACTTAATGGTAGGAATATAACTAGGTGACATTGGAAATGATTGTGCAAAATGTAGTGACTCTGAGACAGGCATATTCCAGTGTTTATCACCTTTACTGGTCAGCAACTCTCCAGTAGATAATAGGAAGGAAAAGCACAATGCTATTGAGAAAGGGGAACATAGGCCATTTTATATTTGTAATTTTTTTTTTCCTTTTGAGACAGGGTCTCACTTTGTAGTTCAGGCTGGCTCTGAGCTCACTATGTAGCCCAAGCAAGCCTGGAACTCCGTAACCCTCCTGTCTCTGCCTCCCAAATGCTGGGATTACAAGCATGAGCCACCACGCCTGGCTGTAATATTTTTATTTAAAACTATTATTAACACTTTAACTTCCATTACCTGTGCATGTATAAACTGTATAAACAATTTTGAACACTCCACCAAAATCTGGGCAAAGGACACAGTTTACGAGAAATTTAAAAATTAATTGTCAAAATATTGAAGAAGTCATAATTTAAAGGCTAGGAGCCTGTTGTTTAGGTCTGGGTTAGAACTTGGGGCATCAGGTGGTTACAAGAGAAGGAACTGAGAAGCTGAGAATTATTCTCTGCAGTCTTTTTGAGACCAAAACACATAACAGAAAAAAAAAATGGAACTCTAGAAATTGTCATGGTGCCCCAGATAAAGCCCTCTCCTCTGGGCGAAGATCTCCAAGTCCTGGAACACTGGAGCAAATTTTGCCCAGACTGAGATTGACTTTGTGACAGATTAACACCCAGCATCAATCACATGTAGTCATAGCCCCTTGATTTGGGTGTCATGAGCCTGGGCTGCCCACAGGTCCCCAGGAGAAAACTGCAAGATTTTGGTTACTTTGTGGGGAAGGCAGGAGTAGTCATAGACACTAACAGGAGAGAAGCTTTGGGTTCTGACAGACATTTTGATTTTTAGTTACGTAGCAGTCACAAACAATTTTGTGGAACATCTTATATTGTATATCTTTTTGTTTTCTGTACTTCTAGGCTTGCTAAAGCATTTCATACTAAATGAGGCTAACCATTTTCAAGAATCAAACAAAACTATTAAGATTAGAGAAAGCTGTTTTATAAGTTCATGGTCACTATATTGATGTTTTGTATCATGCTTAAATTAAAAATTGTGAAGGAGTTTTGAAAAACCAACAAAATGTATATTCTGAAAGATCTGGGGGAAAATTATTACAAGGAGAGCAAAACATGATTTCTTGCTTTGTAAGTAACTCTGAACTTTGTGGACACTCCTACATCATTTTTACAACTACAACTCATTCTTGGACATCATTGACAAGGTCTGCATTTCTCCTTTTACAGAGTGTAGTTTTCCATTGGAAACATTTTGGTTTTCAAAGAAAAATAAGATGTCATTAACTCATTTCAAAGGACTCG
Source organism: Thryonomys swinderianus (assembly GCA_004025085.1). Lineage (NCBI taxonomy): Eukaryota > Metazoa > Chordata > Mammalia > Rodentia > Thryonomyidae > Thryonomys > Thryonomys swinderianus. Next base: position 3,734 of record PVIC010010583.1, read on the forward strand.
TGAATAGTGCTACCTATTCTTATGTCTACTCTAGTTCTTGTTTATCTTTTATTTTGCTCTTTAAATTATTTATACTTTGGATTTCTCATATAAGAGAAGATGGGGGATATTTGAACTTGTGTGTCTGATGTATTTCCCTAAGCATAGTCTCAAGGGGTATTTGCTTACTTAAAAATGAAATTTATTTTCTTTCTGCCTGAGTAATATTCTATCACATATACATACTACATTCTTTTAATTCAATGCATCTGTGGCAGGCTATATAGTCACTGTTGAGGTGTAGCTATAGTAACCTGTATAACATGAGTATGAGTATTAGTATGCATATATCACTGTGGCCAAACCTTTCTCCAGGTGCTTCCACTTCTTCTCTCTGTCTCCTGGCAGACGAATAGATGCAATGGCCCTTTAAGAAACCACAGTGACACACAGATGCACGTGATGCAGATGACGCAGGTGACACCGACCAATCATATATTGCTAAATACTGCTTCCACCCTTGTACCTAATCACACCCCCACCCTCTCGTCCAATCACATCCCAAGCCACCCTGTGTAAATGCCTGTAACTTCCATAATAAATGGGAGAAGCTTCTCAACCAACACAAAGTCTGGAAGTTGAGATTCTCTGATCCTGCTCACCTCCTGTGTTAAATGGAATTCCTAGTTTCTGCTTTTTGAAGAACTGCCATAATGGTTGTCCTATTTTTTTTTTTTTTTTTTTTTAGACAGGGTCTCACTTTGTAGTTCAGGCTGGCTCTGAGCTCACTATGTAGCCCAGGCAAGCCTGGAACTCAGCAATCCTCCTGCCTCTGCCTCCCGAGTGCTGGGATGACAGGCGTGAGCCACCACGCCTGGCACTGTGGTATGTGGTATTGATGACTGGTGGGTGTGAGTCTCCACACCCAGCATTGTATGTGGTTACCGGGGATCGAACTCAGGACCTTGCACTTGTGAGGCAGGCGCCAGAACCGCTGAGCCAACCCTCTGGCCCCCATGGGGGTACTATTTTATGTCACCATCAACCATTAGGGAAGGTTTCCTTTTCCCTTGTAGCCTTATCAACACTTTTTGTTATCTTATTATTTGATGATAGTCAATTTTTTTGGTATAAGATAGAATTTCACTGTTTTAATTTTCATTTCTATTGAGTCTTTATATTGGATATTCTAAATATTAGTTCTCCTTTCAAGGAATAGCTGACAAAAATATTTTCTCTTGCTTCTTCACTCTGTGAATTTTTCATTTTGTGGTGCAGCTTTTTAATTTGAAGTGACTTCATTTGTTGATTCTTGATGTTATTTTATTTCTTGTGCTACTGGATTCCTGTTCAGGAAGTTCTTGCTATACTTTTGTATTCAAGAATACTAATGGTAGCCGTGGTGGCTCACACCTGTAATCCCAGTACTTGGGAGACAGAGGCAGGAGGATCACTGAGTTTGAGGCTTACCTGGGCTACATAGTGAGCTCAGGGCCAGCCTGAACTAAAAAGCGAGACCCTGTCTCAAAAAACTAAACAAAACAAACAAACAAACAAAAAGTCAAATGGATCTCCAGAGGAAGATGCCAATGAGGGTAGGAATGAAAGGGGATTTAACAAAAAAAAAAAAAAAAAGGAAAAATAGATCTACAATCAACAAGAACTGAAATGTTGTGAATATAGTTTCCTTCCTAAGTTTAAATCAGTATTGATTACTGAAATTCATATGAGGATCTTCCAACATGACTCAACAGAAGTTTCCTAATAAATAATTGTTTCTAAACCCTATAATAATAGTTAACTAAGTTGAACAACTAAGTTGAATAACTGAGAGAAACCAGAGAAATTATGTTTATAAATGAATATATGTTTGTAAATGAATACTGAAGGAGTTAGTTTTGATTCAAACCAAATAAAGAAAAATAAAAACTTTTGAAATTCAAGCAATGCTGAATGAAAAATTTCCAAAACTGTTAAATTTATAGTTGTAGAAAAATAAAAACTCTACTGAAGTGTTGTTGAATATTAGACTACATAGTTAAAGATCCAAAACCAGGTCTTCACACTGTATCTAAATCATTAGAGTATAACAGTAAAAACAAAATTTATTGAAATTTATCATTGAACTTGAGTCTTTCATTATTGATTATAGCAAAAACAATAATTTATAAAGGTTGTTAAGATAAAATTAAAAATTCTATTTTGTGCTGCATCTTATAATGTATATTGTATAAAATAAGCCATGGAAAGACAGAAAATCAATGGCTGATATAATAGAGAATTTTAGCAAATGAATATGGCAATGTAGTGAGGGAATATATACAAGGTAAAACTGTATTCACATACAAGTGATTACAAATTTAGACTAACATGAAAAATTAGTCAACCTTATTACTAATTCAAATAAAGCATTAATACATGTTATTGTACTCTTAGGTATCATTTATCATTTGCAAGATTCGTAAAACTTTAAAGACTAACGATACTAAACATTTTAATGTGAAGCACCAGGAAAATCATATACTCATGAGAGTGTAACCTGATATGCGCCTTAGAATACAACTATAATACACGATGAACCTGAAGGTGAGCAAATAACAAAAGAACCATTCTGCCTTTTGCTCATCTCAGAGGAATTGTTTGTATATACAATAAGATAACAAGTAAAGAAACAATATTTCTAATACTGTTTTTAGCAAGGAGTCTTAGAAATAATCCAAATATTGGACAACATGCAAATAGAAAAATAGTGAGTAATCCATTAGCTACTGCTGTCATAAAGAGTGCCAGATGGGTAACTTAAACCAGAACTTGTTTCTCAGTTTCGGAGGCCGGAAGGCCAAGGTCAAGCTGTGAGCACATTAGGTTTCTAATGAGGGCTTGATACTTGGAGGGCAGTGGGACTCCTTCTCTTGGAAGTGTCTTTTGCTCTCCTGGTGAGAATACTAGTCCTAGAGAATCCAAGCTCACTCTTAAAACTTCACTTAATTTTGCTTTCACATTTAAACATGCTTTTCCCAGAGCAGTGACATTGGAGGATACAGCCTCTCCACTGAACTTGATGTGATACAAGTCATTCCCTAACAGAGAGGTATTCATGCTGTGTGGAATAATGGAAATAAAAAATTTTAAAAAGTTGGACAAATGCTATGTTAAGTATCATAGAGTTTTATAAGTAAAACATAGACCTTAATTGTGAAGAATAAAATGTGTAGTAAATTTATAAATAATTGCATGAAAATAATTAACAAATCTGAGATAGTTTTCTTTTTCTGGCTAAGGAGTCAGATGGTGTAAGGGTGATGTGCAATGGGCACTACACTTCAGCGGTACTGAGATGCTTCTTCAGTTACTTGCTGCAAATTATTCATACCGTTTCCATTCACAACACACAGTGTTCAATAATGCCACATGAAGCATTCTTGTGGAAACTTACGATACACTGGCAAACCCACAGATACCCAACTTCATGATGGTAGACTATGTATTTTTCAAAAAAAATTCAAAATTCTTATCTACAGAAATTATTATCTCTTTGTTTAATACATTTTTCAAGTTTTCTTGCAGATCAGAACTGTTTTTGAACTTACCGTCAAAATTAATGTGAAGGTGTTTGTTATATATAATATAAAGTAGACACACTCTTTTCCCTTTTAGATCTGTAATTTTAACTGTAACATTTTAGTAGGCGTATTTAATTTTGTCTATAAAAAATGCTGAGGTCGGGCAGGAGGGTTGGCTCGACGGTTCCAGAGCCTGCCTCTCAAGTGCAAGGTCCTGAGTTCGATCCCCGGTCACCACATACAACGCTGGGCGTGGTGACTCACGCCCACCAGCAATCAATACCACATACCACAGTGCCGATCGTGGTGGCTCACGCCTGTATTCCCAGCACTCGGGAGGCAGAGGCAGGAAGATTGCTCAGTTCAAAGCTTGCCTGGGCTACATAGTGAGCTCAGGGCCAGCCTGAACTACAAAGTGAGACCTTGTCTCAAAAAACAAACAAACAAACAAACAAACAAACAAACAAAAACACTCTGAGATCTAAACAAGTGTAAAAAAGAAAAGAAAAATCTGAAATAATCCTCAAGTTTCCAATAGATGGAATTAAAAATGCATTCTTTGGTTGTTTAAAGCAAAACGGCTGTATTATTTTTCCAATAATGTTAAAAGTATTGATCTAGTTCAATATTAAAGGAAAACAGATGATTGAATAACCAAGTAAAAAAGTTAATGAAAATGCCAGTAAGTAGCAAAGAATTTCAGTCATGATATTCAACAAATTGTTTTAATTTATTGTATTAATAAATGTATTTATGACTGAATAAACACATTTGGAGTTTAGAAAAGTTGGTATTACTATAGTAATACATTGAAACATGATATATCCATATTCTATGAAAATATTAAAGTATAGCAAAATGGTATTAAGTGAATGTAATAAAAAATGAAAAACACAAAATTCTTTCTCCCATGATAAAATGTTTACTCCATATCATGTAATATACTCATGTACCAAGACAGATATAAACAACAGTTGACATTTAATGAGAGTTTACACTTAAGATGAAGATTTTATCTGGATTATTTCACAAAATCTCATAAGAACCCTGTGATGTAGGTACCAATATTATCAGCATTTAACATATCAGTAAGTTTTAGAAGGATTAAATTCATAAGCCTAGTTGTTATGGATTCTAGGATATGAACCAAAGCATTATATTCAAGATCTTACTGTTTTAATTAGTGTGCTGCCTACTGTTCAGCCTAAATTACTCATTATGATAAAATATAATTAATTATAAATAAAGTCATAATCCTGTTTCTAATGGTAAGGGCAACACTATCGATGATGTTATATAAATTACCCTGGGCTGATGTTATCATTATTTGACTGATAGAGTTGATAGTAAGAGAAGATTTTTCCTTGGTACATTTTCTTTCAAGAATTTTCTTTCAAGCTACACTTGTCATGATTCTCTTCTAGCTGTCCCTTCTTTCATATTTAGTTTTCACATTTTTTATTTGCTATTCATCTCTTGAGGAGAAGGATTTCACTATAATTAGTTCTAAGCCTTCTATGGCATGTTGCTGAGAGGAAACTTTTTTTTTTGAGACAGGGTCTCGCTTTTGTAGTTCAGGCTGGCTCTGAGCTCACTATGTAGCCCAGGCAAGCCTCGAACTCAGCAATCCTCCTGTCTCTGCCTCCTGAGTGCTGGGATTACAGGCCTGAGCCACCATGCCCGGCCTGAGAGGAAACTTTTAAACACTTTGCCAAATGGAAAGAGTATCCAGAAATACTGGATGCAGTTAATGGTTATTTCTCCATTACATTAAATGCTCCATTACATAAAGCATCTAAATGGAATATATAAATAAGAGAATAGATGTGCATGTTATATAATCTCAACTGCAAGATGAAAGACAAATGATCAATATGCACTTGGGAAAAACTTGATCTTAGTAGAAATTAAAGGCACCTGAATATAAATAGTCACATCTTTATGTTCCCCCCAAAAGTGGAAAAGACTTTAAAATATATGATGCAGCAATCTTCTGAAAAGGTATGTTGGCAGGTGTGCAAAGGTAACATCACTATTTCTGACATGTAACTCAGTTCCTATACTAGCAGTGAACATTGTGGATGTTGTAATAATTGTACAACACACCTAGCTTTACTTTGAGAAGTTGAGTCCTCTGTGAATCCATGTGATTCATTCTTCAAAAACATTCAACAGCAAAACTGCCTACGAATGAATATTTCACTACTGTGAATGATTAATTCCTTTCATTTCAGATTCACTGACACAAGCAGAAACATACAACCTTGATCTACCACCACCAGCAAAATGTTGACCTGGTGACAGGATGGCATTTAATTCTGATAGGGGCTATATCTCTGGGCTCCTTTCACTCCCTAAGGTTAGTGCAGTCTGTATAACTGGAGCCCCACTTTGTCGTTTAACTGATCTTAGTCCAGTTTTAACCACCGTTATAAACGACATGGCTCCCATGTGGGCTGATGACAAATTGCTTTTGTCTCTGATGCTCTCTTCAAGGGATCATGTAAATGGGAAGAAATAAATCCATATGTTAATAAAGGAGAAGAAACTCCATGTTGTTACCATCTTCTGAGACCTGAAGCCCAAAGCACATGTTAGAGGCTAGAAATGAGCAATTCCAGTATAAAGAGTGACAGGGCACTTGATTATTTGTCACATCTTACTATGTAGAGACTGTCACTCCTGAGCTTACATTTCGAAGTTCTGTAGATTAGTGCTAAGGGTAGAGGAGACAACCCAGCCACTCAAGCTCCATCCCCAGCTAATGGTAACTGTCTTTAATTGTAGCCAAACAGCCTAGAGGACAAGCCCTGTCTGTTCTTCTGAACCACGTTTGTTTTGCTTCTTCTTAGGAGCTGTAAATAAGGGAAAGGTCAGAGTCACAATACTTGCTCATTAATATTCTCAGGAAGAGAAGATTTTATTTTTAAGCCCATAAAGAAGAAAGAGTGTAAAAGAAGTTTACATATAAGCCCCTGTGCTGTAGTTTGCTGAGTGCTGTGATATTCTTTGTCTTAGATATTGTGAAAAAGAAACGAAGAAATGTTAGTTATTCACAGCTGAGTTTTCATCAGTAAGTAGTTAGTTACTAGTACACTAAATACAAGGAGAAGCCTGTAAGTAGCGGAGAGTTTATTTTTAAAATTCCAGGTGTTCAGTTCATCTGCATATAAATACGACACCCACACAAGCAGGCAAGTTTATTCACCAGAGTAAGCCCCTCTCACGATAGACCTTGTATTTTCTTCAGAGATTGATCCCACACAAACCACATTATTTATTCAGGATGATATTAAGATGTTCACTCTTCACAAGAATAAACACACTGATGATGTCAATCCTAGCACTTCATTTTCTGTGCAGCACCCGCACTTAAATAGAGCAGAGGAGTACATGACATTTTCTTTGCATTTTTCATCTCAGTGTTTGATTATACCTTTCTATTTGTGGTAAGTTACTTCTGAAAGACATCACAGATTTAATTTAAAAATTTAAATGTTACACTTCTAGGTTTCCAAATAAGTAATCTCAGCAGGATTTGATCATTGCTACTCTTTGATGGAAGTGTAGCCAGTAAACATTTAAAGATACATAAGGCCACCAATTCTATTTTTCTACAGAGAGTTGAAAGGAAAAAAATGAACACAGGGATCAGTAAATAGCATGAGGAAAGTCAGCACAGTCATATAAAATTCTGAGTAAAACACCCCCCCCCCAAAGAAGCATATGGGTCATTTTACAATGAATGGAGTGTTTTATGGTCCACTGGATCCTATAAAGTATCAATGAAGGTTTGATGAGTGTCTCAGTCAAGAATCTGTCCTCATAATCCATAGAAAACTACTCAAGGATGTACCCCAAAAGCCCTTTTTGTTCCTACTACCCAAACAACTGATGTAGCAACCAATATGGGTTGTGGCAGCTCCACTCTGGTTTAGTTTGTAGAAAGATATTGCTCCAGTTGAGTCTGGAGGTGCACTCCTATAACCCTAACATCCAGTAATCTGAGATAAGGGCATTGTAAATTCCAGCCCACCATGGACAAGTTAGAGACCTAGTCTCAAAAAATAAGCAACAGGAGCTTATGCCAAGTTTCAGCTCCTTTATAAGAAAAGAAAGACAAAGAAATTATTCTTTGGTTTCTGGATATACAAGGTTGCTGTTTTCACTTTGGGTTTGACGTCTTTCATTCACTGACTGTTGGGATGGGGGCCCTAAACTGAATGTTTGTCATCATTATATAAATTTCACTTCCTAAAATTAACCTTTTCTAGATTCCAGATAAATCTCTTAAGGCACAATGATGGCATGAAAACTATCATATAATTACCAGGTAGGATATTATAAGTGAAATTTTAAACTAGAAAGGAAGATAAAGAATTTCTTGGGGCCAGAGATTTAGCTCAGTGGTTCCAGCGCCTGCCTTGCAAGCGCAAAGCCCTGATTTGATCCGGGTAACCACATACAATGGTGGGCATGGTGACCACACCCACCCGCAACCAATACCACATACCACAGTGCCTGGCGTAGGTTCATACCTGTAATCCCAGCACTCGGGAGGCAGAGACAGGAGGATTGCTGAGTTCCAGGCTTGCCTGGGCTACATAGTGAGCTGAGGGCCAGCCTGAACTACAAAGCGAGACTCTGTCTCAAAAAAAAAAAAAAAAGAATTTCTCAAGGATCATGGGAAGTTCAAGATAAGCTAAGAGATATAAAATATATTTCAGTTGATTTAATACAAAAATGATGCCACATTCATTGATGCTCAATCATGAAATAAATTATCTTCAAAATACAGATATAAAAACAAATAATATGAAGACATATTTTGTTCTGTTAAGTAGAAGTCATAATAAACCATGTAATTATGTTTTGATTAAAATGAAGATACATTACAATATCATGTGTAAAAACAACAAATGATTGGGGAACAAATATTAAACATTTGAGATAGATAAAAGAAAGTTTGTAAGGAAGAAAAAGTTATGACTATATTTCCATTCTTTAAGACAGTTAATTTACATCTGCTCAAGGGTCAGGCAATAGTAAGACAGGAGGTTAGGACACAGCTGGCCAACTGAGGAAGCGGGGATGACTTTCCCATCAAAGGATCCAGGACCCTCCTCCCAAGCTGCGTACCTGCTACTAGTTAGATAATGCGGTTCTCAGTTGTTCCGGTGTGAGAGGATCAGTTTTCTGATAAGACACCCTGGGTGGGTGTCAGCATGGTGAATGAGCGATGTAGAAGATGCCAGCCATAAACCTCATGGCCTCTGTACTCTCGTCCCAGTGCCTAGCATCACTCTGGAGAAAATGCTTTGTTTTCTACCTTTTTTTGGCTTATTGTGTCTTAGTGTTTGTTCAGGACTACAAACATCGGAAAAGAATCTCCAGAAGAAGCCCCCAGCGCCCGGGAACCCTGTTAAGATAGTCCTGGGGAGCGATCCAGGAGGAAAGAGCAGTGTTGTATTGTGTGTGTCTGGCTCCCTTTGCTCCTGCTTCACGTTGTGCTGCCTCACACGTCACCTCTGTCCCTCACCGACCTGCTGGGGCAGGCTTGGGTCACATTGCCCTGGCGTTGGGCTCATGCTAACTAAGGAATGATCATCAATAAAGCACAAGTAGGAAACTGTACAATTTCTGGAGGCAGTTTATTGCATTAGGCAGGTTGCTATCATCCTCTCACGGGACACAAAAGAGACATGTCCAAAGTTTCTGGAAAATCAAAAGGCTGATGACATAGAGGCAGGAATGGCAACCTTCCAAAGACCCTAGCTATATTCCAAGTTCTTGGGGAACCACCAAAAGCAGTCTATTCTAATAATGGATTTTAGTAGCATGAGGGCTTTGGCAGTATCCGGTAAACAAACGAGTCCTTCTTCATGTGACACAGTGAAAAGATCTGCAAAACCTTTCACAATATTTTTAAAAATTTTTTAATAACACGTGAAAAGTGAATTTTATTTCTCAACATTTGCCACATAATATTTTGGAAGCCCATCAGTCTGGAAGTGATACATATTCAGGCAACAAAGGTATAATTCAAGATAATATACAAATGAAAGGAAAAACCCAATGACTACGTAAAGTACTGGCACAAACTTTTTCAGCAATGGTGTTAAATAATGAGTAAAACTGGGCTTACAGTGGTTGGTCGGATCTCCAAAAGCAAAAATGTGCTTACTGCTGCGCAGTAAGGAGTCTAAATGAAAATGCTCTTCCTCCCTTAGATTTGGATCCTTTCAAAATGACTTTACCTCAGATTTTCTCAGGTCAGTATAGCGGCAGTCTCCTGACAGGTCTTGTCAGCTTGCACACTTTGCCAACAATAACCCAGGCAAGCCCAGACCACCTTTGTTAGATTGTGTGCAGGAAAGAGGGATGGGTACTCCTGGAGGATTTGGAATTAAATTTTATTCACTTGTGGCCATAGGGGGAATTTAAGCAAATATGGGTGCTAATTCACACCTTTACCCTGCTTTCCCACTCAGAATAGGCCATGGAGGCACTCAGGGTGCTCTTAAAATAAATTATCCCATAGCCTGGGCTGTTCCAGCCCCTTCACAGTAACTGCAGACCTTCTTTTAGATCTGGATAACTCAGGGTGTAGCAAAGGCTTTTGGAAAGTTGGAAAGAGCTAACAAGACCCTAAAGCAAACTCTGGCAAATTTTTGCCAAGAGATTTTTGAGTCCTTGCTCCAGTTATTGCCATGAGCCCTCATGAGCATTCAAAACACATGAAACTCTTGGGCTGTGAGTCCATCTGAACTGCTACACGCCAGGCCTTGATGTGATAGCAGGTACAGAAACCAGAAGACTCTAGAACTGATCCTGGCACAGATTTGAGAGTCATTAATGACCTCTAATCCTCCATAGCTCAAATAAAGAACTAACTTAAATGGAGCTCTAATTTTTAAGCAGATTCATAATGTGGGTATTCTTGCCAGGGCTGTAGCTCATTTGCACTGCACCTACCTGGGGAGCTCAAGGTCTGGAGTTCAATCATTGGTGCTGTAAAACAAAAACAAACAATACCCCCAAATATAATGGGGGTAATCTTGTGAAGGTGCTCAGTCTCTCTGTCTAATATTGCTCTCCATTCCTCTTACACAGGAAACATGGAAATAAAGCTTAAAATCTCTAATTGCAGGGTTCATCATAGTCTATTTTTCTAGACAGACAAAGACATATTATGACCTGTGAGTTCTCATATTTGGACTCTGCAATCTAATCATAAACTTTAAGCATTTGAAACTTCAGAGGGTGATACACAGTGCAACCCACGATTCACCTGACAAACTCTTCCTTTTTTTCTCATTCCTGAGACAAAATATCCAACACTCAAATTCAGAGGAGGAGAGTTTATAATAATTCGCAGTTAACCGAGGTTTCAGTCCATAGTAATGTGGCTCTAAGACAGGTTGGCATGGTAGAGGGGCATCGTAGAGGAACAACAGTTCATGGTGGGCAGAAGGCAACAGAACAGAAAAGGTACAAGCAACAAGAGACACTAGTAAAAATAGTTTTTACTCTTACTTTTTCTTTTTCTTTTTTAGACCAAGGTCTCATGTAGTCCAGGTTGGTGTTGAACTCAGAGCAGTCCTCTTGCCTTAGCCCCCTAAGTGCTGGATTACAAGTGTAAACCACCATGCTCAGGTTACAATTTATTTCTAGGTTTTTTTTTTTTTTTTTTTTTGAGACAGGATCTCACTTTGTAGTTCAGGCTGACCCTGAGCTCACTATGTAGTCCAAGCAAGCCTCGAACTCAGCAATCCTCCTGCCTCTGCCTCCCGAGTGCTGGGATTACAGGCGTGAGCCACCACGCCTGGCACTATTTCTAGTTTTAAGGTTTCTAACATTTTAGCTCTACCCAAGTTTTGCAGAAACATGTACTTGGAGGTGTGCATGTGTATAGGCGCATCTCAGAAAGAGCACAGTTCAGTTCAGTGAAGTTCCACAGTGCACTACATGGTCACAGTATTTTTGTTTCCAGGAACATATAAAATTCTGCATATGTTATACTATAATCAATTTGGTGTGAAGTGACATTATTTCTAAGAACAATGTGCACATCACTGCTGAAGAGGTTGGTAGAGCTGGAAATAATGCCACTGATCATCTGAGTGTCAGGAAATCATCGTCTTTGGGCTGGTGGGGCATCTCCCTTCCCGGCCAGTGCCTGCTGACTGATCAGGAACCTCATCTCTAAAGGTTGTGAGGACCGTAACCATCTCCCAAATTAGACAGCTATGAACTTTGTCACATGGATGGATTCTTCCTTGCACAGAGGCATTCTGTTACACGCCTTACTGTCTGATGGCTTTTTTCCTGCAGGAGGCCTTCTTTCAGAGGAGGAGTGGGTCCTCTCAAACTGTGCCAGTGCTGTGCTAAGTATATGTAATCCTTGAATTCCACGGTAGTGATTTAATAATCCTCACAGCTTCTTCACCAAGCATGGGCTCTGTGCTGGGACTCCATTTTATTTGCTTATCCATAAACAAGAACTTTTCTTTTCAGAATATTTTATTGGGAAATCATAGCAATTCAGTCTCCATTTCTTTTTCTAACTTGCCTGCTTTTTCCACATATACAGTTACATGGTCCACTTAAGTCCTGAAGCTTTCAAAGTCATCTTAAAGGCTGGGATGAATTTATTCCAGAGTCCTGTTAATGTTGATATTTCACTGTCATGAATCACGAATGTCCTTAACACCATCTAGAATAATGAATTTTTTCCAGAACATTTTCAACTTTCTTTATCCACATCCATTAGAAGAATCATTTTCTCAGACAGTTACAGTATTATGAAGTGTAATTCTTAAATAAATAAGACTTAAAGTTAGAATTACTTCTTAATCCATGGGCTTCAGAATGAATATTATATGAGCAAGCATAAAATAAAATTATTTTTAACTTTAATCAGTTTTTAAATTTTAATTTGTATTAGTACATGTTTGCAGTACCCAGTAATTACACTCTTTGTGGGGAAATTGGCACGTATAAATAACATATCTTAATTTTTCATACTCATCCTCTTTCCTCCCTTTATCTCCTGCGCTCCTTTTCTTATGCAAAAGAGAAAAACTAAAGCAACTCACTTCTTGTTATCTATTTTTTTTTTTTGCTTTGTATAACTTGGGTTTCTTATGTAAGATAAACGTGAGTTTTTTTTTTTTTTTTTTTTTTAAGATTATGTGTCTGACTTACTCATAGTTGTAGTGTCCATGCCCAACCGAGATCTTGAATTTTCAGGTCAATTGTCAATGCATAGGAATATATTGGAAAGAACACACTTCCCCTGAGCAGTACCTCTAAATCATGGGCTTAAAATATTCATTAAACCCTGTCATAAACAAATGTGCTGTCATTCAGACTTTGCCGTTTCAATCATGTAATACAGGCAGAGTAGACTTACTATAATTTCTTAAACATTAGGACTTTTAGAATGGCAAAGGACATTGACTTTAACTTCAAGTCATCTGCTACACTTGTGTCCAGTAGAAGAAGCACACTGCCCTTGGAGGCTCTGGAGCCAGGCGTTGTCTTAATCTCTAAATATGAAGACCCTTGCTTTCCTCGGGCACTTTACAGTGGAAGAGAGTGAAGACTTTGCTCTGAATTAAGTTCTGCCAAAATGCAATGTTGTTACTTGACTTCATTCCAGATTGCTCAAGTTTCCACTGTATAAGGAATAAAGTTCTCATTTTTATCAAAAGTGCATTCCATACAACAGCACTTCAAATTTCCTTCAAGATTTTTTTTTTTTTTTTTTTTTTTTTTTTTGGTGTGGCATGGCTGAATGTTTATTGCTAAGCATTCGGCCTATCTCAGCTTTTTTTCATGCCTTCCTCACTGAACTTTACTACTTCTGGCTCTTGATGTATCGTGAGAAATCTGCAGTTTTCTTTTACTTGATCATCTTGAGGTCACTGTAGAATTGTGCATGGCCTTAATTTTAATGTTGCAGTGTCTTGGGGAACTGAAGGGTTAGAAAAGAGGCAGACAGATGAAGAACCAGGGCACTCATTCACTTACGTTCTCCAACTTAGATGGCCACAGTGTGGCACCCAAGAAAATGTGAGTGGTACCATGGGTGGGCCCGAGAGCACATCAACATTAGAGATATAACAAAACTTAAAATTTTAGAAAGATTGTATGAATGGCCCAAATGTGACACAGAGACACCTTCTGCTGGAAAAAGAGCTCCAATTTTTTTTTTTTGTTGTTCTTTGCACAGTTGCTTCCAACTGTTGACTTAGTATCTATGAACTGTGAAAAGTGAATTACATTAAAATATGATATGCCCAGGCCGGAGGGTTAGCTCAGTGGTTCCGGTGCCTGCCTTGCAAGCGCAAGGTCCTGAGTTTGATCCCCGGTAACCACATATAATGCTGGCCGTGGAGACACGTCCACCGACAATCAACACCGCATACCACAATGCCGGACGTGGTGGCTCACGCCTGTCATCCCAGCACTCGGGAGGCAGAGGCAGGAGGATTGCTAAGTTCGCAGTGGCTTGCCTGGGTACCATAGTGAGCTCAGGGCCAGCCTGAACTACAACGCGAGACCCTGTCTCAAAAAGCAAAAAAAAAAAAAAAAAAAAAAAGATATGCCCATAAAGGTAAATATGTGACTCAAAATATCACATGTTATGAAATATTTGCACCAACTGTGTATATGAACTCTCTCTTCACAACCTTCCAACAATTCTCCTTTATCTTTACATAACAGCCAGTATGGAAGGAGTGAGCTGATGTCTTACTGTAGTTTAATTTACAATTTCTGGATAATTAGTGGCAATAAGCATTGTTTACTCTATCTGCTTGCTATTTGCATGTCTTTTTGGAGATGTGTCTGTTTTGACCTTCGCACATGCTTGTCTGGGATACTTGCTGTTTACTGCTGAGTTGCTTTAGTTTCTTATATATTATGGAAATTGGCCCCTTATTATGTGTTGAGTTTCTTTGAAATATTTTCTCCAAATGTGTGTCTTTTCATTTGTTCCTTATTTTCATATAGTTCTTTAAAAAAAAAATTGTGCTGTTGCTTGTGCTTTCAGCTCTTTGCCCAAACAAATGGGAACTATTTCCCATTTTTCAAAAGTTTTTATGGTCTCAGATACTGCACTTAGGTTGTTAATCCATTTTGTGTTGATTTTTTTTTATCTGTTATGAGACAGACCTCCAATCTCATTATGCTGCTTTTAGATATCCAGTTTCCAATACCATTTTTGAAGAGATTGACCTTCCTCCATTGTGTATTACTGGCATCTGGTGGAAAATCACTTATCTATAAGTGCATGGAACTATTCCTTGGCTTTCTACGGCATTTCTTCAGTCAATATATTTGTATTTATGTCAGTACTATCGTGCTATGATCATCTTAGATTTTGTCATACATTTTGAGGTCAGTAGTGTGGTGCCTCAAGCTTTCTGCTTCCTTCTAATGGTTTATTTGGCTATTTAGGGTAGTCTGTGGTTCACAGAAATTTTGGATTTATTTATTTTTTCCATTTCTATTAAAATGGAACTGGAATAAGATAAGATGACATCATGCTAAATATCTTGATAGGCTTTGGATACATGGACTCTTTAAACATGTTAATGTATTCAGATAATGAACACTAGATAGCTTTCCCCTTAATTGTGTTCTCTTCAATCTCTCCCATGGATCCTTCACTATTTTCATTGTAGAAATGTTTATCCTTTCGCTTAAATTGATTCCTTGGTATTTCTGTTTTCTAGTACTGGAAATTGAACTCAGGGCCTTATGTGATTGCCAGGCAGGCTTGGCACCACTGAGCTTCATCCCCAGTTCTTTCTGGAGTTTTCATATCTACAATTAGTGAAATCAGTTTCCCAGTTTAAGTTTCATATAGTTTGTTGTTAGTGTGAAAAAATTACTGATGTTTATATGTTGATTAATTGTTGTGGACAACACATCCAGAGCTACTTTGGATAGAAGTGGTGACAATGCGGATTTTTTAGCTTATTCTTCATCCAAAGAAAAATCTTTTCAACTTCTCAACAATAAATATAATATCAGCTTTGTGCTTCTCATATGTGATCTGATTTGTAATTGTGTTGACATATAGGTACTACTTCTGTACTTAACTTATTGAGAATTTTATCACAAAAGGATATAAATTTTGCAAAACATTTCTTCACTTATTGATGTTTTTTGTCATTTATTCCATTAAGACAGTGAATGACATTTATTGGTTTGCATATGTTGGTCCAACATGCATCCTAAGGCTAAATTCCATTTGACAATGGACTATCAACCTTTCATGTGCTGTTGAATTTTTTGGCTAATATTTTATTGATTCTTTGATTGGAGTTATTTTGTTACTAAATATATATTCTTGCTCATGATTAGCATGTTTAGATATTTGCTTCTACTTGAATAAATATAGGTAAGTTACATGCCTTTCAGATATTTTCCCTTACCTATTTCATTGGGATTACCTATTTCATTGGCATGCAGCCTTTCTTAGCAGTCTTTTATGATTCTGCATGCCTCGTTTGTATCACTTATCATGTTTCTTCTTTCCATTCACATTAGACTCTTGATACACAAACGTAGAAGGTTTTGTGGCATGTCATATATTCTGATAAATTTTTATAAATTTAAGAATGTTGATTAAACTTGTAAGTTGATGCAGATTTAAAATATAGGCAAAATGATGATATAAGAAATAACAGGTACAGTGCCGGGTGTGGTGGCTCATGCCTGTAATCCCAGTACTCGGGAGGCAGAGACAGGAGGATTGCTGAGTTCAAGGCTTGCCTGGGCTCCATAGTGAGCTCAGGGCCGGCCTGAACTACAAAGCGAGACCCTGTCTCAAAAAAAAAAAAAATAACAGGCATACAAGGTGAACTATTATGAGCTGTTTATATTATCTTCTTGTAATACCTTAGATATGTCTAAAGTTTTGTTTTAAATATAGTTTTATTTATTTAAAGCAAACTCCCATACACACTTCTAAAATTCTCTTCTTTGATATTCTTTAAAACACCATGCTTTTACTATTTTAACTACTGAAAGCACAAAGGTAAGTCTTCCTTTCACCAAAACTTTTCAAATCCAACTGTCTATACTCTCGTTCACTCCATCCCTCCTGAAGTACAGCAGGAGGTTTTCTGTTACTCAGCTCTCTAAGTCGTTCTCCCAAACTTCAAAATACAATTTCTGCTGAAAAATGTGTTGTGTAGTGTCCTCTCTAAAAAACCTTACCTGTGCTATGCAGCTACAGAATAAAACCAAATAACAACATATCGAAAGGGTTCCATTGTCTTTCTTGTGTCCCTCTCTGTCTGACCTCCTCCACTCTGTAGCTCCTCATCCCCATGGCAATTTAACATAACCTACTTCAGCAAAAGTTATATTTCACCTATAGACAAAACACAAATAACATATTAATTTTTCTTCTAACAATACAAAACAAATACACAATCCATATTCAAAGGAGCAAACATTCAATTCTTATTCTAATACAAAATAGAAATAGTAAATCAAGTAATGATGGCAGAAGAAAAGACAAAGAAAGTTGATGTTCATGACTGGGTGACTGAAGAGATAGTGTGGCTGTTACCAGAATTCCAGGAAGAGAAACAGGAAGAGGGTTTGTGTGAAGGGAGTGTGGTGAGTGTGGAAACAAAAGAATGTTTATAATGGGCCGGAGATTTAGCTCAGTGGTTCCAGCACCTGCCTCACAAGTGCAAGGCCCTGAGTTCAATCCCGGTAACCACCTACAATGCTGGGTGTGGTAACTCACACCTACCAGCAATCAATACCACATACCACAGTACCTGGCATGGTGGCTCATGCCTGTAATCCCAGCACTCAGGAGGCAGAGGCAGGAGGATTGCTGAGAGTGAGGTTTGCCTGGGTTCCATAGTGAGCTCAGGGCCAACCTGAACTACAAAGTGAGACCCTGTCTCAAAAAAAAAAAAAAAAAAAGAACATTTATAAGAAGCCCCTGGTGGAGACAACAGAGCATTGTTGGAACTGTAGCTATTAAAGATTAAAATGAAGATCAGACTTTGATAGGCAAACTGCAAGTACTTTCAGTTAAATCTCACAAAACCATCTGAGTCACAGAATATATATTTATAAATTTATTTTAAGTTATGTATGTTTTCTACAAAGCAAGTATGTCTTATTGTGATGTACTTAAATAAATCACACATTTCAGAGAAACCAAGGTATTACTTGTAATGACTCATCAGTTATGCACCAGTATACTTGTGCTTAAAACAAATACTTATTCTAGGTCAATAATAAGTGTTCTTACTTAAAAAATAAAATAGAAGGAATAAATATGATACAGAAAGAAAATAAAAGAGCATGTATAAAGGGGGTGAGGAGGTGTGGGTGGGTAGGGATATGGGTAAAAATGAGAATTCACTTTTGTCATCTGCTGATACAAATTCCCCAATATTATACATGATTTTGAGATATATATAAATTGTACCAATAAAGAATTCAATTAAAAATAAATAAATAAAAAATAAATAAAATAAATGACCAGGTTATGTAAGTCCAAGAAAAGAATACTATATAATGTGGTAGATCCTTTTTGATATTCAAATAACAGTTGAATGGTGGTGTGCAGTATTGTGCCTCTTGTTGTCATGGAAACTGCATCTCAAATTTATAGCATCAAATCTTCATTTTCTATGACTTTCCAAAATAACAAGAATATATAAAAGAGCCAGTTATATAGTGACATTTTTAATTTTGTAAAGAAAATGTCAATACATTTCATGTGCATAAAATATAGATCAATTAAAGAGATAACTAAATTGAATGATAAAATTTAGTACTGGATAAATAGGCTGTTTATCATTCACTAAATTTAGCAAAACATTTAAGAAAAAGTATCATTCCCATTTTGTGTTTAATATCCTTTTCTGATTAACAACTGGTTGAGATTTTTGAGGATGTAAGAATCATGATTATGTCTATATATATTTTAGCTCCAAAATTTTCATAAAATATATGACAATTTAATGTTCCATGTTTCTAGGTTTATCTTTGACACTTAGATGCCTCCAGCAATAAATAATTATACTTTATGTATTGTTTTTCTGTAGAGATAATAATTTGTTCTGAAATAATAACAACAGCTTATATCAGTACATAAGATTATTAAATAACTATAGTTATAGCACCAATTTTATTATATAGAAATCTTTTAATAGTAATATAAGGCCAAAACAGAAACAATTAACCTGCTGGAAAACAGATTAGGTAAAACTCTTAGAGACACTGGCTTAGGCAGAGACTTTGTGAACAAAACATCTATAGCACAAGAACTAGCAGAAAGAATCAACAAATGCAATCTCATCCAACTAAAAAGCTTCTGCACAGCAAAAGAAACCACTGGAACTGCTAAAAGACAACCAACAGCATGGGAAAAAGTCTTGACTACCTCTTTGTCAGACAAAGGGCTACTATCTACATTATATAAAGAACTTGAACAAATCAGTTTCCCCAAGTTTAAAGACCCAATTAAAAAATGGGCATCTGAAGTGAACAGACACTTCTCAGAAGCAGAAGTCAAAGCAGATAAATGTTCAACATCACTGGTCATTTGAGAGATGAAGATGAAAACAACAGAGATTTCATCTCACTTCACCAAGAATGGCTGCTATTGCAAAATTAACCAACAATAAATGCTGGTGAGGCTGTGGGGAGAAAGGAACCCTTCTCCACTGTCAGTGGAATTGTAGACTTGCACAACCATTGTGGAGATCTGGGTGGAGATTCATCAGAAAACTAGGACTAGGGGTGCCATTCGACCCTGTTATTCCTCTGCTAGGTATATACTCAAAGGACTTTTAAAAATCACATTGGAAGACATATGTACACTCTTATTCATAGCAGCTCAATTCATGATAGCCCAATCTTGGAAATAACCCAAATGCCCATCAACTGGAGACTGGATAAAGAAAATGTGTGGGGTTTTTTTTTTTAATAAAATGGAGTGTTACTCTGCCATAAAGAATGACAAGATTCATTCATTTATGTTCAAATGGATACACCTGGAGGACACACTAATAAATGAAATAAATAGATCACAGATATGCAAACCAGATCTTTTCTTTGGTATGAGAACCTATAGATGTGAGTTCTAGAATGTATGATACTTTTGTAAAATAGGAAATACCAAAGGAAATTTGATGTGGGAATGTAATGAGGGGAAATAATTAATATGATTCTGAAAGACAATAAAAGAGCATGTATATAAGGGGTGAGGGGTTGTCCTGGGTAGGGATGTGGGTAAAAATGAGAAATAACTTGTATCATATAGTGGTACAAATTGTGAGCTGTATATAAAATGTACCAATAAAGAATTCAATGAAAAATATAAGGCCAAAATTTTAAATCAGGGGATTGATTTCTTTTCAACTGAAGCTTGTTTATTTTGCAAGTATAAACATATCTTCATATTTAGAGTAACCAAAGTTGATGAATGAACAACCAAAATAATTTCCATGAGATCTGTTGCTTTGTGCGTCTATGTAAATCTTTTCCCTGGCAAACTCTAATTCTTTCATTTACAAGTTTCCACAGTTCCATAAAATTATTTGTAATGTTAGAGAACTATTAGAAGAAAGCTACAATACTGGGCTTGCTATACTTTAAGAAACAATAGTTTCTAAATAATATTTGTATTATTAAGACTTATTTTAGCTACAAATGCTATAGTAATTCATGTACTAGTCATTGCAGATATAAAAATCTTATACAATAAAATTGCCCTTCCCTAGAATACATTCCTATGAATATTTCAAGCAATGCTGGGCAGAAAGTGGCAGCATTGATTTCTTTGCCAGTGAGGAAGTAGGTAATGCACCCGGGGAGTGACAGAGCGTAGCCTATGTGGGCAGAGAGAGCCCTGACTTCTATCTGTGACTGCGAGAAGCAGGAATGCACCATTTGTGCTGAAATGATTGGTTTTGTTGCCCTTCTGATTTTGCTGAACTCACTATTTTTAAAAAAATCTGAATCAATAGGCTATTCAGCCAATTGTGCAGATATGACTTTTTATTCTTAAGTCAATTTGACACGTGGTAGATTTTACCATGAATCTAATCAGAGGAGAGGCCCATTTCCAAGCAGTGAGCTTCAGGCTAAGATTTCCTTTCTGTGTAAGACTAGCAATCCTTGTATTAAAATATGATTCTTCCTTAACAAGGGAAGAAAATCATGCTGTTGAAAGGTATTCTCAAAGGCCAAAACTTTTGCAATGAATTTCACTTACATCATCCAACTGCTGGTCATCCTGTTTTTATCCGGACCTACATGTGTTTTAGTTTCCAAATGTTAACAGGCATATTTTGTATAAAGCCACTTTGGCCTTAAAAAGGATTTAAATTATTCAGATTGCTGTCATATACACTGGAAAAAGCAAGAGGCTCCGGTCAGATTCAGTGAGGTTCCTCCAATATATAGTTATATAAGCTTAGATGATGAATAATTGCATTAAACTGAATCGATGCTCAACATCACAGTAATTGTAACTCAGAAATCTGTTATGAGGAAAAATAAAATAAAATCGGAAAACACCTGCCACAGCAACTGTAACAAAACAAGCAGCTGATAGTTATTAACTTACTCACTTCTTTCTACCCCTGACTCTTGCCTCAGAAGGGCATTTACGCTGAGCTGTGCCTGCCATTAATTTATCGACTCTGCCGAGTAACAGGGAAAGAAGACGGTTAAGGGATGCATTGAATACAGGACTAAAATTTCTTAGAGCAAGCATTTCAAGCAGGTTATAAATATCGCAAAGAGACATGTAATGATTGTTTTTGGAACATCTGCACCAACAAAATAACTATCTAAGTAAACAGAAGAGTAGGGAATGGGATTGTTTTTCTCCAGATATTTGGCACAAGCAGCTACCTTTGATTTATGTAATTTTATCATTATGCTGCAACTGCTTTCATTCTGAATTATTCATTCAACATAAGCTTGCAATAAAGGCGATGCCTGAACAGCTAAAAACTCTCTGACATTAAGAAGGTGGTTTAAATGAAGTACAGAGGTTTTCTTTTTTCTTTTTCTTTTTTCTTTTTTTCCCCACTTTATGGTCTGAATAAATCTTGCTTTTGGACAAATCACATTTTGGGGCAATGTATCACAGCTTTAAGAAAAGCTCCACCTACACTAATAGGACACAGTTGTCTTCCAGCCATGTCCTTGAATGGCCACTAATTTCTTTTCTTGGCTCCCTGCTTGTCTGGAGAGAGTTTCTCTGAAAGGCCTGTGATGAAAATAACAGCACAATTATTGGCTGCTGCTGCTAAAGTTGCTCCAGATGGTTATTTTTTTTTTTCTGGAAGATGCAAGTGTACTTATGATGAGTTTTTTTCTGTCTTTTCACACGTGAAATAAAGAAATAATGGGTCATTAGTGCAATATTTTGGGTCATTATCAGTAGAACGTATACTAGTGTATGTAGAAATTCAACCAATTGTCTTCTTTAATATTTGTTAAATACTTTAAACCTAAATGTTTACAGGGAACAGGCCATATCACATTGAAATCCTGTAAATTCTGTTTTGTACTAACTAATATTCTTGGAAGTTACCAGAAATGTCAAATTATCCTTTAAAGTAGAATTTATTGCCCTTTAAAAGATACATGTCATAATTTGATACTATCTAGAACATTGTTTGATTTGCTCTTTCTGTGCAGTTTAAGGATTATTCTCTCAATTTTAATTTTTATTTACCATAACTGATGCAGGATTTAAAGACTTACTTCTGTGTTAAGTGGCTTAACAGTACAAAGTGATTAAAAAATATAGTGAACGTTTAAATTTAAAGAAAAGTTATTATTGCAAAAATCACATAGCTACAAATGCTGAAATCACTACGCTTGAAGTAAGGGGGAATATTTCAATTCTTTTGAGGGGTGTTCATGATAATATCTCTTTTACTATTATAATTGATTTTAAAATTTTAAACATCATAGTTTTGGATCATACTTCATTCAAGTCTCTTGTATGCAGACACATGTAAGACATCAATGACTTTAAAAGAAAACAAAAAAAAGTTTTAAATCCCATGTTTCTGGATTAAAAGGCAATATTGTCAAAGTCTCCCTAGTACCTAAAATAACCAATACATTATCAAAATTATGCTTGCATTTTTTTCAGAAATAAGAACAAAATTCAATATTAATATGGAACAGGACATCGAATTTATGTCCTTGAACTTCTACGGAAGGCACAATACCATTTGAGCTAAATCCCAGGCCAACAAAATCATTTCCACATAACTCAGAGAGCTGGACCTGCTGGCAAAAGCCTGTATTCCCGACACTCCAGGAGGCAGAGGCAGGAGGATAGGTTTGAGTTTAACCGAGGCAAGTGACTTTGCTGACCTTATTTAAGAATGAAAAGAGGGAACCAGAGATTTAGCTCAGTGGTTCCAGTGCCTGCCTTGCAAGTGCAAGGTCCTGAGTTCAATCCTTTGTAACCACGTACAGTGCTGGGCCTGGAGACTCACGCCTACCAGTGATCAGTACCATGTACCACGGTGCTGGCGCGTGGTGGCTCACGCCAGTAATCCCAGCACTTGGGAGGCAGAGACAGGAGGATTGCTGAGTTCGAGGCTTGCCTGGGCTACACAGTGAGCTACAAAGCAAGACCCTATCTTAAAAAAAAAAAAAAAAGAATGAAAAGAGAATGTGGGTGATGGAGGTGGGTCAGTGAGGAGTCCCGAGGGCTCATCCCAGAACCGCTGCAGTAGAAGGAGACCTCAGATAATGAAAGTAAGATTTAGAAAGAAGAACAGAGGTGGACGCTTCACACTTCCAGAGAGAAAAATATACTAGAATATTAGTCATTTAAAAATAATTGCTGCCTAAGCCAGTAATTATTGGCAAGAAACAAAGACACAGATATATCAACTCATGGGCCAGAGGAGTTCCAGAAATACATCTGTGAAAACCTGTCTGAGCTGTGATGAGGGGACCACAGCTACACAAGACGGAAAAGGTCCTCTCTTTCACAAATGGCACCAGGAAAACTGAAGTTCCACATTCAGACATGTGAAATTGGATAACTACTATCTCCTAATGTGAAAAAAAAAAATCAACTCAAAATGTAGCTAGAGCTTCATGATGAGACGTGAAATTTTTAGAGAAAAAATTAGAGACACCTTGAGATCGGTCAGTCATTTCTTGGATACAACACACAGGACATAGGCATCAAAACCAGAAAAAGACAAGCAGGACCACATCTGAACAGAAGGGTTTGGCTCAGTAAAGGAAACTTGAAAACAAAAAGGCAACCTATGGCATGTGGAAAAAGATTTGCAAACCACTGAGCTAACAAACGTTAGTTAATCTTCCAAATATATACGAAGCTCCTCCTATTCAATAGAAAGGAAGAAAACAAATAGGAAAAAAGCAGAATACTTGATTCAAAGTGGACTAAGCATTGGAGTAGATAATTCAGAGAAAATATATCAACAGATGAGAAGAGCCTACCAAACTTAACATCAAAACTATGATCAAATATTACCTCATACCTGTCAGGATGCTGGTATGAAAAACAACAACAACAAAAAAATTAAAGGTGCTAACACTCTTATGGTGCCTTCAGGTAGCCACTACAGACATCAATAAAGGATCCTCAAGAGCTGCTTTGTAAAGCAGCAATCCCAATTTTGGGTATATACCCAAAAGAACTGAAACTGAGACTTCAAAGAGGTAGTTGGACTCTCATTTGCCTTATAACATTATTACTATTATTTTTGAGACAGGGTCTTGCTTTGTAGTTGTCTGGCCCTGAGCTCACTGTGTAGTCCAGGCAAGCCTCCAACTCAGCAATCCTCCTGCCTCTGCCTCCCAAGAGCTGGGATTATAGGCATGAGCCACCACGCCCGGCCTTATAACATTATTTACAGTGAGGAGGATTTGCTACCAATCTAAACATTTATTGACAAATGAATGGACTGAATACATGTGATGGATCCTAGTCCAGACTGGAAAAAGAAAGACAGTTTGCCATATGCAACAATCTAAATGATAATGGAGGCTTTCCTTTCGATGAAGCTGGTTGTCCATGGGAGGGAAAATCTTTCCTGATTGCATTTATATGTTAAGTCAGAAGTAGTCACCCTCAGAGAAAGAGAAGAAAAATGGATGTTCAATGGCATTAAGTTTTATTTTTGTAAAATGAATAAGTGCTTGAAATTCACTCTGTACCACAGTGACTGCACTATACAGTAATGTATTATACTCTTTTTTTTTTTTTTTTGAGACAGGGTCTCGCTTTGTAGTTCAGGCTGGCTCTGAGCTCACTATGTAGCCTAGGTAAGCCTCGAACTCAGCAATCCTCCTGTCTTTGCCTCCCGAGTGCTGGGATTACAGGCGTGAGCCACCATGTCCAGCATTGTGGTATGCGGTGTTGATTGTTGGTGGGCGTTTCTCCACGCCCAGAATTATATGTGGTTACTGGGGATCGAACTCAGGACCTTGAGCTTGTGAGGCAGGTGCCGGAACCACTGAGCTAACCCTCCGGCCCTGTATTGTACTCTTAAGATTACTTACTATCATAGAACTCAAGAGAAATATTCTTAACACTGAAAAACATGTGAGAAAGCAGGAAGAAGGATCTAGGGGTGAAACATACATTTATTATTTTAATTATAATAGCTTCATAAATATATGTACATGTTCCAGTGGATCAAATTATGTGCTTTAAATATATACATTTTTTCTTAAAAAATAGTTTCTCAGATATTACTCAAATATGGATAAAATACATGATTAGTTGAAAAAACATGCCAAGCATCAAACCTGGTATGTAGCACAGAAAAGAACTCAAGCAAAAGATCATTAAGATCCTAATAATCCAGAATTTTATAGTAATAAATATTTCATTTATTAGTCATATTGTGTGCTAGGCAGTGGATTAAATATTTTGTATTTTACTGTATGCTAAAAAAATCCAAAATAGAAATACTTATCTCTATTTTTAATTGATTTTATTGGTACATTTTATACATACAATTATGAAAACTACCTTAGAAACCTGAAGTTAAGGTGACAATGAATCACAGAATCATATTTCAAACCCAGTTGCAACCTCAAGCCCATTGTCAGCCAATCGATTCACTGCTACTCAACTCTCGAGTTAACCTTTCATTAGAATGACTTTGATCATGCATTTTAGGTACATCTAATTCATCTATGGCATGTCAACATTTAGCAGTATGAAACATCCATATGTTATGCTTATGGATTCAATGGATCCAAAATTCAGCTGGGAATCATTCCAAGAGATAAGATTTCAAACTCTCCATGGCCCCACAAGAAGACAAAAAACCTCAGCACTGGGATCAACTCATCTGCCATTCACTTATTTCTTTGGTAGCTGATGCCAGCTGCAGGCTGAGCCTTACATGAGGATTCTGGCTCTACCTTGGGCTTCCGCACAGTAACTCAGTAAGTTTCCGGAACAGCACAGAGAAAGTTGCGCCCGTGTAATGATCTGGCTTCAGAAGCCAGAGGGGTCACTTCCTTCAGCCTCTTGACTGGAGCGATC
The DNA here is from genome assembly GCA_004025085.1 of Thryonomys swinderianus. Taxonomy (NCBI): domain Eukaryota; kingdom Metazoa; phylum Chordata; class Mammalia; order Rodentia; family Thryonomyidae; genus Thryonomys; species Thryonomys swinderianus. The sequence continues at coordinate 29,849 of PVIC010010583.1, forward strand.
ATGAGCACCCAGAGTTAAGGCCAAAGGACATGGAGTGTACCTCTTGAAGGAAGTGCCAAGTTTCTCAAATATGCTTTAGGGCCAGGAAATGTCTGGTAAAATTTGAAACACATCATCTACATACTTTTATTTTAATCAAAGAAAGAAGATGTATACACAAACAATGATTTTTTGTGCTACAATTTATAAAGGATTAAAAAGTGAAACAAAAGTACTAAACTAAAGGCCTTGTATAATATACTAGAGCAATAGATTCCAGAGTGTGTGTGTGTGTGTGTGTGTGTGTGTATGTGTGTGACTATGGTCTCAGGACCTTAGTTCTCAGCTATAGACCCGGCCCTTTTTATTCTGTACTTTGTGATAAAATCTCATTAATTTGCCCAGGTAGGATTTGTCTCTTTCCTTGTCTTCCTGAGTAGCTGAGATTATAGGCATGTCCACAACTTCTCAGCATTTATTTATATTGAAATGCTATAGCATTACTCAAAGTGCACCACTTTTCGTTTCTCCTGTGAGATGATTGCCTTAATAGGATGGCCATATGTCTAGGTAATTAAGTAGCATAGACTCCTGTATGAAAGGGAAAATATATACAAAAATTAAGTAAATTCTAAATTCTAAGCAAATTTATAAACTTTTTCTTATATTGAGTCATTTTCAATGTGTTAAACACATAATGTAAACTTAATTCTTTTGTGTGATTTCAAAGTAATGAATTTAGAGTTAAAATTCAAAGAGCTTTTCTTTTAAAAATAATGTCTTTTATGGTAATAGGATTCTAATAATGGAGAAATTGCTAATGTAATTGTATTAATCTCTAATATCAATGATCTTAGTGCTATTTCATATAAACTTTGAAGCACTTTACAAAAATCAATTCCTAATGAATATATGAGATTACAAAGACACTTCTGATAAGGCCAGAGATTTAGCTCAGTGGTTCCAGCACCTGTCTTGCAAGCACAAAGTCCTGAGTTCAATCCCAGTAACCGCATATGACAATACCAGGTGTCGTGGCTCATGCCCAGCAGCAATCTATACCATATACCACAGTGCCGGGTGTGGTGTCTCATGCCTGTAATCCCAGCACTCGGGAGGCAGAGAAAGGAGGATTGCTGAGTTCCAGACTTGCGTGGGCTACAAAGTGAGACCCTGTTTCAAAACAAAACAAAACAAAACAAAAGAAACAAACAAACAAAAAAACACATCTGATGAATTACGACCAAGGATAATTCTGTGGGAAACTTTGGAAATTATGTTTTCCCATACTCTTATAAATGATACTTATCTTAACCAAAAATGATATTCATATAAACCAAATTTTAGTTGTATTAAATTACCCTATATGAGAACGTGTATAATCCAATATACAATCATCGTTTGTCATCTGTGAGATCTGTATTGACAATTCAACCAGATGCAGATCAAAATGAATTCTAAAATTCATCTGTACCGAATAGGTACAGACTTTTACTATCATTACACACCAAACAACACAGCTTTACAACCACTTACAAAGATCATATTCATTACTGGCAATCGGAAGAGGATTAAAGGACTTGGAGTATGTTTCAGGTTACCTACAGTATTAGTCCACTGAACATGAGAAACTTGAGCCCTTTTATTACAGGTACAAAAGCCAGCTAGACATATGTAGGCAGATAGATAGGACTGGCCCTTGAAAGAAAACAAACAAACAAACAAAAAAACAATTTAGAGGTTACTGCTGCCGGAGAAAAGCTACCCCACCCATATAAGATAAATAGCTCATTGAAATTCCAAATAGGCAGCCATCAGATATTCTAAAGAAGGCGCCGACCTCCTGGGGTGGAGGGCTGACACTTTAACCCACCTCCCTGGAAAAGAGTTCTAGTCAAAAATTCCTGTCTGATTGTTAAGCCCCCACTGTACTCATTGGTCAATTGTAACCCACCTACCTTTTTTGAATCTTATTGGTAACCCCCTATTTCAGACCCGCCTCACCGCGTGGTTTTGCTCCAGAAAAGCCCTCTAAAAAGTGAGGTGGGAGGGTTACCCACTTTCCGGGTTCCCCCTTCTGTCTCTCTTAAGGCAGGAGCTTTCTCTCTCAATAAAATCTTCCTACTCAAACCTCCGTCGTTCCTAAAATTCATTCTTCGATTTTTAGAGAACACGAACTCACGTTTCAGGTGGGGAGTTAGGCCTTAACTCTCCTGCATCACTTTGACTTGGGTGTTCTCAAAGGATCTGAACCAACTCATTGTGGATACAAAGAACAACTGAAAATTCAATGAAAACTCAAATTTAAAGAAAACCCTAAATAAGGAGTATAAGTCTCAGTGCTGCTCTAAAGCTTCCTCAGAACACTTTTTATGCAACAAGTATGACAATATTTAAGTTATGAGCTGTTACACAAATTACTAAATTATGACCATTTATTCAAAATGAATATATACATATTTGGGTACTGTCTTTTTTCCCCCCTCACTGACAGAAGAGAATATGAAAAAACGATCTATATGATCTTTAAGCAGTAGAAAAACACAACAGAAAAATTTGGTTATGAATGTATTTCAAGCCAAAGCCAACAAATGAATCAGACAATAGCTGTCCTTCCGGAACTTCTCCCATCCGTCTGCAATTCACTAACACGAAGCCACACACATTAACCCGTCTGTGGGTTTAGAAGATGCGGATACAAAGGCCACTAATGTAGCTAGTCTAGCTGTTGCGGTAAAGGATTATTACAAAAAGACACATTGATTAGCATAAGTGAGAGAGAAGCCACCAGAAAGAAACCAGCGAGCAAGGATTCACTATCGCCTTAACAATCCTGGCAGCGGAGGGATTCCCTGAGCTCAGGAAAGGTCTTGGGCTCTCACAGATTCTACCTCAGATTTTGTCTTTTGCTCAGTCCCAACAGGGCTGTGGCCCTTTAAGAGGCTGGTGCACAAAGAAAACATTCAGAGGAAGAGGAACCATGCCTTTATTTTATGTACACAACATAAAATAACCACATTTTTTTCCATAACCCTCAAATGTTTCCTTTGGTGCTTTGTTTAGGGTTGTACCACATTCCTCAGTTTCAACAGTCAAAAGCAAGGGAAATTGAAGTATCATGCTTGGCGTATTCAAATCAACCTTGTGCCCTGAGGCTGAGCAGCAATCATAATTAACAGGACCACCCAACAAGTACGCAGAGTGTGGCTTTGGTTAGCAGAAAGGAAGCTGAGAGCATTTCAGTGGTCATGCAACCACCTAGGGATCTTGTTAAAATGCAGATTCTGAATTTAATACGCTCCTAAGTGATGTAGATATATCGGATACATGGGCAACATTAAAAAAAGTACCAACTCAGGTGCATCAGATGTTAATTTTAGGATGACACTTTGCTCTTTATCTGTAGCATTTTCAAATGATTCAGAATGCTGATGCTGGTATGGAAAAATAAAGGACTGTGAAATCTGTGAAATGTTTGTGAAAAAGCCACATAAATGAAAAACAATTATATATGTGTGTGCATCTATATATATATCTATATATAATATCACCATACAAGCAAATACTTTTATTATGTTCATAAATTTACCTGTAATGCAATACCAACTTTGAGTATAATAGTGAATGCAAAATATTTGTAAACTTTGACTCATAGAAAATTGTTCATTTTCATATATTTACCAAATCTAGCTCATTTTATACTAATTCTGAATTCTATAAATATTGTATCTCTCAGTCAGTCTTCTAACTACTAATCATTTTTGAAGCTGTCACTTCAGTAAACAATCACTGAGTTTAAAATGCCTAATAGCTGTGAATTATGGCCAAAATAATTATAACACACGACTCAAACAGGAAAATTTATTTTAGAAAATGTAAATATGCATCTCAGCTACTTTGTCAACAGAGACAGAATAGCCAATACATTAAAAGAACAGTGATTTATTTGACTTACATATTGTAACATGTCAGTCCATACTGGGAACTCTGAAGAGGGCAACATGGCGGAACAGAAACAGCCTATGGCATGGCAGACAGGAACCAGAAGAGATCAAAGTCAGAGGAGGGGTTATATCCCGGTTACTTTCAGCCAGACTTCACCTCTCGTATCACAAAAACCTCACCTATGACTGCATGAACCTTTGCATCTAGACATGTAGATATAAAACATAACAAAAATTTCTTAAAATTCCCTACCCAAAAACTCACACCAACTCCGTGAACTCCCAAATACATCACAGCAAAAGATAAATCTCTTGACAGAAAAACAATTTTAAAGTTATTCCCAGAACCAATAGCCTAATGATGTCCTGCAGTCTTTTTTCTTTGGTACCAGGAATTGAACTCAGGACCTTGAGTTTACCAACCGGGCACACCTGACAGTTTTATAAAAGTCCACAAGCATTTCTGTGTTTAAAAAAAAATTTTGAATCTTTATTGGTACATTATATACACATATCATGACCACACACGATATTGAGAATTTGTACCAGTATATGACACAATTTAATTTTCATTTTTCCCTTTCCCCCACCCACTCTACAAACCCCGCCCCCATATACATAAGCTTTGTTTCCCTTTTTTTATTACCATAAGTGAAATAAATAGATATGTAAATATCGCATCTTTTCTCTGGTGTGAGAAACACGAGTATTTCTTAAAGTTGTAGGACTGGGAAATATATTGTTTCACATGCAAGGACAGCACTTGAGAGCCCCTTACGTAAATCTGCTCCATCGCCCCCTGCTGGTCTGTCTCTGTACTGACAAGTGTCTCATTACTCTGCCGGAAGTACTCCTTTCCCTAATACACCATGTCCACCTGTATTTTTCTGCACAACCAGTCAAAGCTCTGGCGTGCAAACAGGCAGTCATTCAAATTCACTCCTCAAAGGGCATTCCCTAGCTGTGTTGCACAAGCAAAATTCTGATTTAGTTGCTTAAGCAAAGAGTGGCAGATTTGTACAGCAAAGTGGCCAAGTGAGGAACTCAGGTATTTCCTCCCTTCTTGGATCACGTAGTGTACAGAACTACCCCTGGCCTATAGTGACTGATTAACTGGAAGCTAGATGAAAGACCATTTTTGCGTATGGACTGAGATGTTCCTCCTTCAATTATTCAGTCAGAATTTGAAAAAAAATGATTTATCTTTTGGTTAAGAATCTGATATACAGTGATATAATGCTACTACCTGAAGCATCTGTGTGAGAATTTTATGTTATGCTATTCATTTTAGAGTCTTATTGTTTTCTTCCAATAGCTTAGTAATATTTTGTACCCAGCAGAGCAAAATTTTTCTACTGCCTCAGTACTAGGGTGGGGATACAAAGGTCTTCAAGTACAGATTTAAAACACTTGTGCTGATGGATGGGGAATACTGGAATATGTTTTGCAAATCCAACTTTCTAAATTTTTAGCATTTTCCATTTAGATCGTATTCTGCAGATCATACTGTGGCTTCTATTCATCCTCTGTTTATTCTGCAGGAACCATAAAGTAGAATAATGCTTTCTTATTATCATGATGTCTGCATTCGGGGTGCTGAACCTCTAAAAGACAACCTGGCATCATAACCACAGGTCTCCTTATTAATGTCACATTTTATGGTGATTTTAATACTAAATAATTATGTGAATCAGGAAAATAAACTTATAAACTATGAGTAAGTTTAAATACATCAACAACATTATCATTTGGCTTTTGTAATTATCTGACATGTCCTTTTTTTCGTATTGTTCACAGTTTAATTGAAACTCTCCCCATTAGGTACAAAGTAGCAGTAGATCAGGAAAACATCATGAAGAAAATAACATATATCTCTGATGAAACAGAAACATCCAAGTTTTAAATTTCTTCATTTCTAAAAGATGAGTATTTGGCTAAAATCATTGGAACAGACAAAATCACTTCATCTTCCAGGGCATGAAATATGGACAGAAATGCAACCTCCTGGCCTGGACCCCATCTCCGCCTTTCTCCTTCCCACTTGTAGCCACGTAGATAGGAACAGAGTAATAACCATCCCTTCCAGAATAGAACATTCATGCCACAGGTGCGGTGGCTCCACACCTTCCAATCCTGGGGCTGGACTCAGAGAACTCCAAAGCTCTTTGGAAACTGGGCTTCAAAAGCTGTTAGGGAGCTGGATTCTCAGTCACCATGAGGGCAAAAGCCACATACTAAGTACAATATGCGAACTACATTATTTCCTAAGTGAAAAATAAGCTGCAGCCACACACACACTAGGATGTGTCCATCACTGACAGACCATAGGTCTGACCATGGTACCCTGAGATCCTAACAGAGCATAAAAATGCTGACTGTCGAGTGCCCTCCTCGCTTCTCTTCCAGCATGGCACCGTGGTCTAGAGGTGTGTTTCATAATGTGAAGGTGAACAACATAACTGTACTTCTGGTCTTATAAAGCATAGCACAATGATGTACCATCCTGAGAAAATATGATTTTAATGCTTCGTAAGACAACAAATGTCCATGTTATTGGCTTATGTGTTTAAGAGCCTTGTGCATCTCATGTTTTCTGTATCTCTTCACTGCATTTACTGACTGACCTGTATCTGCTGGTGCACATTATAATGTCTGCATAACCTTGAATTCACCAAACAGCACAAGTCTCAGTGTTCTTCTGCTGTTAAGTACCATATAACTACAGTGTGTGATGACACTAGTATGTAGAGTTTTGTTTCAGCAGTTAACATCTCCCTAATATAACCACTGATCTCTGTGTCTATGTCTAGAATTAGAATATTAAATAAATACATAAAACAGTAAGAAACATGAATCACAAATCAAACACATGTACAAATAAAAAATTATAATACTGGTGAATGTAAATTTTTGCTTTAAAGTGGTGTTTAGTTATTAAATAACTATAGAATGCCATACAATAAGTAAGAACTATGAATTCATTTAAACATTATAAAGAATCTGTGATTTATTGTCTTTATTTTTCAAATGCTTAACTGACATTCAAGAGATCAACCCAGTATTTTAAAATTAATAAGTGCTGAGTTTAATGTTGAATAAAAACCTTTGTTCCAACAGTTTATTTTTTATTATAATTTGCTATGTTTTGAAGTAGATCTTTGAATAAATATTTTACTTTGCCCTTCCTGTCACCCTCAATAATTGACATCTATCCACAGAGAACACCTGCAGTTCTTGTCCAACAGTTCACTCTAGGATCTTTGTAGCAGTTACTACTTTGCTGAAGTGACTCAGTTTTTATTTCACAGAGAGGTAAGAATGTAACTGATTGAAATTTCTCATGGTTGACAGACTGTTTAAAATAAAAATAGAGAAAAATATGTCTTATGCAACTACTTGTGCAAAAGTTAAAGCAAGAATAATAATGCGTACAGAGACTACCTGGAAAGAAGAAACTGATGGTTCTCTAACTTGAGACAAAGAACTCTGCCTGCACGTTATGACCGATCTTGTATAACTTGTGATTTTGTTTTACATTAATTAAAAAAGAAGACAAAAATTAACACTTTTTCTTAAATTCACTACTCGGTCGCTGCTATTTTAGACTAATTTCTTTCCAGACAATTTCTTTGGTTCTCATGCCTGCTGCTTCTTCCATCTGCGTGGTCCACTTTCTGCCAAAATCCCATTCATCTTCAAGGTTATTTGAAGTTTATGTAATGTTTTTCTGGGTTGCCTCCACATTAGAAGAAAGATAAAATCATACTTAAGTATATAGCTCTCTCTCTCTCTCTCTCTCTCTCTCTCTCTATCTATATAAAATGTATGATATTGAGTTACTTATTCTATTATAATTTAGACACGTGTAGTATCATATCAAAAATGTTTAGAGATTAGGAATTATCTTTCATTGATCTTTATTCCATAAAGTCTAGCCTTATTTGAGATAGAATAATAAATGATTACCAAACTTCTGAAGTTTGGCTGGTCCTCAGTGAAATATGAAGCAATGTCTTCATACTACAATGCAGATCTCAAAGATGTGTCTTTCCTTGGAAAATCATGCATCAAAATATTTTTCCCAAGACACAGATTATGTAACTTTACTTTGTTTATCTTTATCTTATAATTGTAGGAAAGAAATAACAGTTTTCATCTTCCTGGTAGCCTCACAGGAAACAAAGCATAAAATTCAAGATATTTTAAGTGTAGATACATTTGTCATCCTAAAGTGGTTTTGTGTTTTAATGAAAACAATTTTGAAAATCTTTACTTTCAAAATTAGTTTAGAAATTATTGCTTTATCCATGTTTTTTTTTTCATGGATTTTTGGGAACAATGATTCTAAATTGTTAAAAGACATCAAAGTAAGAAAATTACAATCCTTATAGCCCAGAGTAAAATGTGGAATACATATTTTTCAGTACTCTTTGCAGTCATTTCCATTCTGTCCTAACCCCATGAAGTAACAGTTCCTGAAAACATTTTAAGTGAATCTCTGTCAGCATTTAGATCCTATGCTTGATGATAATAAGAGTAGTCTGTTAGTAAGAGATATAAGGTAGGGGCCAGAGATTTAGCTCAGTGGTTCTGGCGCCTGCCTCCCAAGCGCAAGGCCCTGAGTTCAATTATGGTAACCACATACCATGCTGGGTTTGGTGACTCACGCCCACCAGCAATCAATACCACATACCACAGTGCTGGGCATGGTGGCTCACACCTGTAATCCCAGCACTTGGGAGGCAGAGGCAGGAGGATTGCTGAGTTTGAGGCTTGCCTGGGCTCCATAGTGAGCTCAGGGCCAGCCTGAACTACAAAGCAAGAAACTGTCTCAAAAAAAAAAAAAGAGGGCTGGAGGGTTAGCTCAGTGGTTCCAGCGCCTGCCTCACACGTGCAAGGTCCTGAGTTTGATCCCCGGTAACCACATATAATGCTGGGTGTGCAGGCATGCCCACCAACAATCAACACCGCATACCACAATGCGGGACGTGGTGGCTCACGCCTGTCATCCCAGCACTTGGGAGGCAGAGACAGGAGGATTGCTGAGTTCGTGGCAGCTTGCCTGGACACCATAGTGAGCTCAAGGCCAGCCTGAACTACAAAGCGAGACCCTAACTCAAAAGCAAAAAAAAAAAAAAGATACAAGGTAAATATTTATATTTTTCAAAGGCATAAAATCCAAAACCTTGGTTTGAAAGCATACTTCATTTGAGAAACATGCATGTAATCCAAAGCACTGGTATAGCAAAGCAAATCTCCCCAGGAGAAATTAGGGAAATGCGCATGATTCATTCCATAACCCGAATGTATTCATATAAAGTGATTGGAATATTATAATCTAATACAAAATAAGGACAAATAAAATATGGAGAAAAATAAGAAAATTAACTTGCATTTACCTTTGAAAACCTGTGTGGCTTGAGTGAGGAGGGCAAGAGAGGGCAGTGTTATCATGTAGGATAAGCTGCACCATCACAGAGGGGCCGCTGTCCATTGGCTTGATGGAGTATTTCCTTAAACCTTTAAAAAGCAACCTCTCAGACTTCACAGAAGCTACTTTTTATTTCTCCTCCCTTTGAAGATTGCTTGGAAATGTGACATGGCATTGTTACACAGATTCATCACTCTGGCTGTAACAGCTTTGTTTGAGTGATGCTTTTCTGCAAAATTTTGCAGTTTTCCACATGTTGTACATCTGCCTAATCTCCTCTGAAGTGAGAGATTCCTCTGTCTTTTTATCTTCCTCCTCTGCAGAAGAGAACTCCTCTGTAACCTCTCCATGCCGAGAGACTGTCACCCACAACATCAGATTGAGGGAGAGACGGGGGTGGGGGAGAGAAAGGGGGGGGAGAGGGAGAGCAAGAGAGAGACAGAGAAGGAACAGGCTCAATTGTGAGCTTGTGATGTTTGGTATCACATACTACTCATATTGTAAGATATTACTGGTGCATCATATGAAAATTTTTTAGAAATGTTTTCTCACCCTCACAGAGCAAGTTAGTCCCAATTCAAGGTTTACTGTGTATTCTTTGGGTAATGTGGAAAATACAGTGCAAAAATGACAGCTATTTTAATAGTGATTAATAATAAATGTCCCTGACTAGTTTATAGAAAGTAAGATCATAAAGCGGGTAAATTTCCGTCTTGTTAGCAATACTAGCCTGCATTCAGGTGGTGTCTGAATTCCCGTATTCCAGAGGCTCGCGGAGGAGAATGGAGGTGTCGAGGCCAGAAGAGGCCACATAACGAGACTGTGTCTAAAAAACACGAAGTACACATGCAAAAGGACTACTCGTTCTGTAAGTGTATAATCTCTATAGATCTGTCTGTCGGTTCTGATATGAAAACAAACAGAACAGCATTAAAAGTTGAAAATATTGAAAGACTATCAGTGAACTTTCAGAGCTTAGAGGCATTGCATGTTTATTATGATAAATTTCGAGGTAGTAGAAAATCACCTGCAGCTTCCGTACATGATGTAATAGATGGCGGATGCAGATGACTTGGGTCATACCTTCGAAATTTGTTAATGATAATGGATGATCACAACAGCTTTCCAGACCAAATTACTGAGATGTGAATAAGTCTGAGAAATACATATAACATCAGCACTTTAGCAATAAATCTTCCACCTCCTCCCAGATGGTTGTGTTGTCCAGTCTCGAATACCTTTGATAGATGCAGATGGCTTCTTGCTCCGCAGTGTTTACATAATTTGTGTAGCTGGGAACCCAGGCCACACCATTAATCTTCAGAGTCCTCGAAGTTAATTATTCCTCATAACAGTGAAGGGGAAAACTTCGTGTTATTATTCATTTTATTTAAAGCGAAGAGAATAGCACTGGCTCATGACTGGAGGAAGTACAATCACATCAGTGAGAACTGGAATATTACTCTCAGTTTTGACTTTTTATCCTATTAAGAATAGCGTCATTTTTATCTTGTTATTCTAAAAGTTTAGCACAGATTTCATAAGTACAGTATAGACCTGGACTGTGTTTTTTAGTCTCCTGTAGTGTTTTGTTCTATTCTAAAATTTTTAGGATTAAGAAACAAAAATGAAAATATAAGTATTATAACAGAATGCTGGCATTTTGTATTGTAGTTAGGGCTACCTACAATGGCTCACCCCACTTTAAATAAAATATGGTGTCTGAAACCCACTACTGTGGAGAATTACAGAAGGATTTACTTGGATTTACCACTTATTTACTTGAATTTACAATGTCTGCCCTGCCCTGGGGGATGAACTACTTGGATTATTGGAGGACATCTGCCCCACCCTGCAGGGTCTTCTACTACAAGGATTATTGCACTAAGATTATTGGCAGACTTCAGTCATGCCCTAAGGGATTTTCAGATGCAGAGATTATTTTGGATATCCTCCCTGCTTTATGCATGCTGGGATTTTGGGTGTGAAGAGTTGGTACCAAATAAAGGTGTGGCTGAGTTTGGGGTAATGGACCTCTACCTTCTTTTGCTGCTGCTCAGAGCAGCAAGAGTTAAGCCCAGGCTCAGCCTTTTTCTCCAAATTCTGGTTTTGTTGTTTTTGGTTATTAATCCTTTTGCTGTGGGATTCATGGAGGACTGGCATTTGTCACAAGGGTTCTGGCTGTATCCTCTTACCTGGTCACCCACACACTACATCTGTCATGGCTTGCTAAGTATGTTTCCAATAGTTACCACATTTAAAACATTTCAAAATAGGACTTCCATACCCTTTTCTCTTTCCTTCCTTAATAACAAAGCATCGTGTGATAATTTTGAGAGAGATTAGTTTGAGGAATGATACTATAAGTTTGTTTAGTAGAAAATGTTACCTGTTGCATTTAGTATTTAACTCCCCATAACAGAAATACTAATCACCATTTGAAACTTGAGGGTGTTTGGTGTCACCTATTAGCTTCTCATAAATTTGCTAGAAGGCCTGGACGATAAATAGTACATGGCTTCAGAAGTAGGATTCAAAGTCCAGTGTCATGTTGTTTCTGAAGCCTGGTAAAGCCTTCATAATCTTGGAGAAGGTTATGTCATATTCTGACATGCTAACAGTAGACACACATAGTTTTTTATATTTACAGGTGAATGGATGCTTTATAGCTTTCTGAACATTAAAATCAATTTTACCACCTGGTGTGGTGGCTCACTCCTGTAATCCCAGCACTTGGGAGGCAGAGGCAGGAGGACTGCTGAGTTCAAGGCTTGCCTGGGCTACATAGTGAGCTCAGAGCCAGCCTGAACCACAAAGTGAGACCCTGTCTCAAAAAAAAAAAATCAATTTTACCCTCAAATGGCCTTATGAAAATATCTGGTATGTGGAATCCAAATCATCCTAATCAGGCTCCTACATACATAGGAATTTTAGAAAAATGGAGACTTGCATTTAGAAACTATGCCAACGCAAAGTGTCCTTAAAAACACTTGGAATGATTTTTGATTGAACTATTCCAAAGTACCTGCCCTCACACACCTACTAGGAAGCCTCACAAACTATAAAGGGCAGAAAGGGTGCTACTAACATGGTCCTATTTTTAAAAAATAGAGTATTTCTCCCACTAACAGAGATACATTTGCTGTCTCCTCATGAGTTCATATTTTGGTGATAATTATTTTTTTTGCACTTGAGATATAACTTAATAATAGTATCTTATATCTGACAAATTTAATTTTCACTTTAGTATGACTACATTCATCAGGCTATAATGTACAATTCTTGGAGTTATACTTCACATTTTGATTAACTGTGTGTCATTTACATGGAGCCCACTGGGAATGGTACTTGGTCAATCTGGTACTTTGAGTTTTTGAATTCTACCATGCATGTTATTTATTGATTCCTACAGTAATTATCTATTATTTTCCTGTGCTCTTGGCCAAATAAGCTACTTAGAATTCTGTGCTAGATGAGGTGATTCAAAAACTGTATCTCCCATACTGTTGAGTTTTACTGTTCCTGCTTGTATTTTGTCTATTTATTCTTCTGACTTTTACCACCAAATATTGGATACCAAATCTTCTCTAGAGAATATTCACTCCCTTCCTTGGCCTCATTATGTAGCAGGAGCCAGTCCTCTTCTTGACAGAAGGAATTAATAATCCATGCCAGCTCAGTAGCATCTTTTCCATCAGCTTGGAAACTCAAACAACCCAAATGGCTAGGATGCATATCACTGTAGTTTGGAAGTCAGTAGTCCCCCATACCCAGAGTATCACAGCTGGGTCCCTGCGTTAACACTACTGGGAATTTGCTGAGCCTTTTGAAGGGCTCAGGTCACTCAGCCATA
>PVIC010010584.1:0-43091 GCA_004025085.1 Thryonomys swinderianus
TTTCTGACTCTTAATACAATAAAATGGGAATTAAAACACACTGAAAGATAGACCAAGGTACTGACTGGCCTCAGTGTATTCTCTAGTGATTTGCAAGCCCAAGTATTGGTGGGCCATTTCCTGTGTTTCTTCTGCCTTCTTCCTGAAAGTGGGATTTCTACATGTTCAGGTAGAGGGTGATGGGCAAAGCTGTAGAGCTTTGCCTATAATCAGTATCCAGGTGCCAATAATGGCAGGGACAACTAGTGAATCGTCTCCTCTGGGAGTGTGAGCAGGGAGAATTTGAAACAACTGATCCTTCCATTTCAATTCATTTATGTAGTTTTTCATTTTTGTTTTCTTTTATCTGCTTCCAAATTTTAAATATTTATAGAAATTAGTGGAGTAGGCATAAATGTCAGTTCTAAAGAATGACAATTTGTTTATGGTTACTTCTAGCCTTAGCCTGTTCTGAGTCATTGGCTAAGAGTGTCAGGACAACTTACAACATTAAAACAAGTATTTAGCTCCAAGTGGTAGTATCAGAGGACGTGTGAAAGTTGTCAGTTTACTACTGTGCCAGAACTTGTAACCAGAGCTAAAAGTTATCCCCAAATTGAAAATTTTTATATTTGCCTCTCTTCTTGCATCTGGCTTAGCTCTCTTTTCTAAACACAGACTGTCCAGCAGTGAGCCTCTTAATACTGATTCTGAGGACTGACAGGTTGGAAATTTGGAATTGACACCATTTTACTGAGTCATTTGCTATGACGGCACAAACAGTGCTGTTAAGTAATGATTTTTTTCCTAGGTGGGCAACTAGACACTAGACATATATCAATATACAGAACTTTGAAAAGGTAACAATAAATAGGAGGACATTTAATTTTTCTTTTCTTTTTTTTTGCTGATGTGATATTTTTGTTGATGGATTATATTTCTGGGAGAAAGGAGGTTTCTGATAAGTAGTACACTCTTTCAAATTGAAAAATATGAAATGTGTTAAGAGCTCCCGGGGACCTGCCTGAATAATCAGTTCTAGGAGCTTTGTCTGTCTATAAGACCCAAATTTGCTTCCCTGCAAGAGTGTATCGGTCCTTGGAGCCCACAGGAAGCCAGCGTTGACAGCAGTGCTTAAATCAGTGTGTTGTTCTTTACTGCAGGCGTTTTCGCTTTGTAGAGACATCACAGTCGTGCCGTTGTACACTCCCCCCTCCCATCGATTACATTTTCCAGGTGAACAGAACTCAAAGCCCTCAGATGATATAACATCCCTGTGAGAAATCATGTGGCTAGTATGGAGACCTATCTCCAAACAATTACCAAATAAAGCAGCCTCCCGGGCCTCCATTACCCCACGCTGTGTGCAGCCAGGTTCTGCCATCTGTAGCATCTCCTAGGCAGGGAGCACGTCGGCGTCAGTGGTACACTGTGGCCTCTGGTGTCAGCTCCTGCAGGTTGGGCCTGAAAAAAATCTTTCTCTGCCGTTTTGGCTGTTGTTCATCGCTTATAATCCAAACTGCTTTTAGTAAGAGGGTGGGAGTGGTTAAAACATTCTCTCTCTCTCCGCTTTTGGTATTTGTAATGTTGAGAGCCCCGTAAAAGTTTGGTTTTCGTTCGTTCACTGCTAAGTGCTGACACTTTCTTTTTCCAGAGAAATCAGCTGTCTCCTTTTTGCTGACCTTGCTACTCTTTCATTTTTAATCCTCTGGCCACTCTTTCAGATGCCTCAGGGAAGTAAGTTGGCGGTTCAGTGGGAATGGAGACAGCAAGAAATTTATAGAAATGTTTCCTGGGTTGTATTATTTATGAACTTATTGGTGGTATTTATTATTTTCCCAATAGATGGAAAGTTTCAATATTTTAAAACTCATTTTGACATTTTACTCTAAGCAGCAAGCTTATAACAGAGCTTTGTAGAAAAATAATCGTAGATATGAACTTCAAAGTAGAACATTAACAAGCTTATCACTAATTTATGCATATAATCGAAATGTGTCTTTCGGTATAAAATAAAAATCATAGGGCTTAGCTCATTTGATCAAAATCATATTTTTAAAAAGAATAACGTCTTTTTTTTTTCAACATTCCCCAGCATTTTACCCAGTCAGTAACTGGATTAGAACAGACAATTGTTAAGTAGGGTTCAAGGGTTTGAGTCTTCCTTAAGCTGATGATTTTAGACACATCTTTGGTAATTCAGTGATAGTTCATGCATTTAGTAATCTGGATGGAGCTTAACACTCATGAAATGTACCCAGTCCAGTGTGCACTGCTGCAACTCTTCCCTTTATGAAAATATGTACTCCATGCTGTGGAAAGATACAATTATAGGAAAGGAAAATAAGAAAAAAAAAGTAGCCTTTGGAGCAGTCTTGTGAACAAAGTCATGTGTTATGCAGACTTCCCATTTGACCCTCAAGTGCTGAGCAAGGTACAGGTATGATTGTTTTTCATACGCGGGGACTGGTTCAAGAAATGCAAGGACTTGGTTGGACAACAGGAGGACACAAAGCAAGGGCCCCGCCCATTCCCAGCACTGCAGCCCTTACTTGCTGGGCCTGCGCTGGTGGAGGCAGCGCCATGGCAGCCTGTTGCTCAGGAAGCACATCTTTCCACATCGACAGTTACTTTTAAGTGACATGAGAGATGCAGCTTCTTACTCCTCAGAATTTGATTTGCAGGTTCTCCAGGGAAGGAGAATGTAAGAAACTGTTACAAATGCTTTATTATTATTTATTATACTATTTATCAGTTTATTTTTGTATTTCTTATCTCTCCAGTGGGCAGAAAGCATCACATCTTAAGTGTTATTTTGAATTTTTTTTTTTTTTTTGCAGTACTGGGATTGGAAATCCGGGCCTTGTGCATCCAACGTTGACGTGGTACCACTTGAGCTAAATCCCCAGCCTTATTTTGAAATTTTTAGGGAGGGAATATCTTCAAGCAACTCTCAGTCTCAAACAGTGATTTGATAACTGACTTACGTATTTGCTGATTAGACAGGATTTGTCCAACACACCATCTCTTCAACCCTTTTTATTTGCTGGTGAAAGTGTGAGTTCCAGCAGCCTGTGAATTAATTTGGAGCGTGCCCTTTGGCACGATGCTTCTGTCTTTCCAGCGGAATTATGTACAGACCCTTCAAAAAATGAATCAGCATTTTTCTGAACGACATCGAGTGTAAAAGGGCCTGAGCAGAACTGGGCCATGGCTGGGAAATGGCAAGCAGGGATCTACCCGCTTACTTCCTGCTTTACGATGGTGTTGGTTTACCTTGTGCACTGCCAGTGACCTCTGGGAGAAGAGAAGCAGTAAGTGGTGACAACTGGATAACGAATAGATAATGCTGAGGGATAATTTTCTCTGCTTTAAATGTGGAAATAATTTAAAGCATGCTTATTTCAAGATAAACAACGGAATTATGACTTCTTTCTCTCCTCGATATCTGCGTTAAGCTTACCATATTTGCAGTTGCACCATGTTCATTTCTATTTTAATATTTAATATTTTTCCTATCATCTATATTTTATCACATTCATTTTAATAGCAGTCTTAAATAAAGATTGGTTTTAGCTGAATGTTAAAATGAGTTTTAAAAACCTGTAACTTCCAGATATTAGCTTTTAAAAACACAACTCCTTACTTATTTTAACTAGGCTCTTCTTCCCCTTTCTCCAACTCAAACTGGAGGGTTTTAGAGTAACACCTGAATAGTTGAAGTCTGTAAATAAGAATGTTAGACTCTAAATTTGCATGGAAGCCTGGGAACAATGAAATGTCAGTGCAACAGATCTCCTAATTCAGTGTAGGGCCAACAGGAAATATCATAGCAAGACTGACATATTGAATGTCTCTGCCTTCTAAGATTTAAATTCATGTTAAGACCTACTCCCCTCACTTTAGCCTGTGCACAGCTTGAACATAAGTCATCTTTTAAGAAATAGTTTTGTAATGTGATTCAGCGTAGACAGAGCTTTCAGGACCTTCCATGAATATGATTCCTGGGAAGTTATTTGGTAATTTTATCTTCAAAATCTTCACAGCCATGTGAAACAGCCTCACTCTACCAATTCTCTAGCGAATTCCAGCATCCCAAACAACCTGTTGAACCATCTTCTGAGTCCACAGGTAAAACAAAGATAAAATTGTATGTAATACATCTCACTGAAAACATTGCTGGTCGCCTCTTTAAGCTGACTCAATAATTGTTCAAAACTTAACAGATTGTTTGAGGACATAGTTGTTGAAGGACATAATTGAGTGAATGTTGTAGTCATTTCGCTTAATGTGTGGTATTAAGTTGATATCCTTTAACACTTTTAGTTTTACTATAAGTAAAATTGGTACCTATGAATGTTAATGGGAAGCTAACCTGAACAATGTCTAAGTCTGGCCCATGATTGTTTTTTTAAATTTTAAACTGTGGCTTAACTAAATGCTTATTGTAACTTTTGTATGTGTATAAAAAGATGGGCAATTAAGAGAAATCCCATAGTGAAAGATTTGTATTCTATACAACACTACAATGAGAAAGACCACCATGCTCCACATTTATAAAGTGGTCAGATACAACTCTATGTAGAATAGTATTAAACAGTGTTAATGGAAAAGCACAGGAAACAGAGCTATAGTCTCAGAATCCTCAAAGGACTTGTTCGGATCTGGTGCACAATTCACATTAGACATCAGTGTGAGTCACTTCAACATCACGATGCATCCTGCAAATAAGTAGACCCCAGGAACCATGCTAAGGAGGTTCTTGGTAAAGACAAGATCAGCAGAAGAGACTTCCTCAGGTAAATCTTCTGGGGAAATTTTTATAAAATCTTTGAAACAATATATGTGTATAAGCTCTTTGACAATTTAAGCAGTTGAGAATAATTCATACTTTAGTACTTTGCACCCTTCCTCAAACTTATAATTCTACTTATTTACCTAGAGGTAATTGCTATTAGCATCTCCTATAGAATATATTACATATCTCTTCCAATGTATTTGTCTGTTCTCCGAATAAGACAACACTACAGTATATACATTATTCTCTGATTTACCTTTTAATTTGTTGATATGTCTTAGAGTTCTCATGTATGTATTTGTCTTACTGGTTTTTGAAAATTTTTAATGTATCATAGATGTATTACAATTAAAACTTTCACCTATAGAAAAATATTTACATTTTTATAATTAATAGCATATTACAATGAAGATACCTGCAGTTATTTCATTCATTTATTCACTTGCTAAACATTTATTTAGTGACCATGCTGCACGTGGCCTTTATTCTGGATGTGACAAATGTGAATACAAAGCCCAGAATAAAAACTAACAAAAATAGGGAGTTTCTGCCAGAACTGGGACCAGGATGAGGTGAGTGAGGCCCTCACTAAGGCATAAAATGCAAGATGGCACTGAAAATCTCACTGTTCAAGATAAATAGTATTCTACCACACTATTTCTAAAAATCAGATTTAATTTAAAAAGTATGATAAAATACAAACCTTTTAAGTAAAACAGAATCCACAACTAGCTTACATTCAAGATAAAGAGGTAGTAAATAAACACAGTTATTATTATTGTTATTATTTTAGAGATTGTGATACAGGGAAACAATGGGCAAATTTAGATTTAGACTACAAGCCTGCTGTAAACTGGATTCCTTGAAAGCCAGGTCAGGGCCGGAGATTTAGCTCAGTGGTTCTGGCATCTGCCTAGCAAGCACAAGGTCCCTGGTTTGATCCCTGGTACCCACATACAACACTACTGTGAGCAATCAGTACCACACACCACAGTGCTGGGTGTGGTGGCTTAAACCTGTAATCCCAGCACTCGGGAGGCAGAGGCAGGGAGATTGCTCAGATTGAGGCTTGCCTGGGCTACATAGTGAGCTCAGGGTCAGCCTGAACTACAAAGTGAGACCCTGCCTTAAAAAAAAAATGATAGAACTTGAAAGAAGACATGAAACTCAAAACAGTGGTCAGTGATTATAATAATTCTATGAGTAGTGGTGACAGAATTGACCACCATCTAACAAGCTATCCTGCAATCAAAAGTGAGGAAAGAAGTTAGGTACTTAGGTAATGGCTGTACTAGATCTAGGAAGAAGTGAAGTCCAATTACGATGAGGCAAGACTTTATAGACCCTGCTCTTCACTCACCATATTATTGACCTGCATAACTGTGTACCTGGTCATCTTCTATCTCTTTTTATTATTCTTTTAAGTTACTTGTCTTCAATTAACTAGGTAGAACGTCTATAGCACCCTCATCATGTGGTTTAAATCTTCCATTCAGGTATTATTAGAACTATGTCATTTGTTTTCTTTATTGCTCAAGGTGTTACATTTGACATGACCAGGATCTAGAACACTTGCCTTGGCTCTTTCTGAAGGTGTCTTCTAGTCCTTTAGACCTCACTGTAGGTTTCATCCGTGTGGCCTGGGCTAAGGGGAGGCCTTTGCTGACCCCTGTGCTCACTGTGTTCATTTCTGCTGCTTCGCTCTAATCCTTAGGTACTTATTTTTTAGTGTAATTATTTATAGATTACCTAGGATTTTCTTGAAAGATAGAGGAAGATAATTTTACTTTGTTCTTTTCCTCTTCATCCATCAGAGTTCTTTTTCTTGCTTTACTGGTTCTGCTGAGAACCCCAGTAAAAGGCAGATAATCAAGTAGGAACTTAACTCTAGCTTCTTCAGTAGATGGTCTTTATCCAGGTGAAGTTGTCTCTTCCTGTTCTTCATTTTCTCTCAGTTTTTATTATGACGATACTGATAATAATGAGTATTATTATTGCTCAGGCTCAAGCAGCTCAAATCACCTTCCTGCCCCAGCCTCCCAAGTGCAGTGTGAGGACTTAAAGATAAGTCCCACGCACCTGTCTCTTTTCCTAGTTTTAATTTTTTTTTAGTGTACTGAGAGTTTGGTAATAATTACACTCACATGTGGAACCCAACTTTTGATGATATTGTATGAATTTGATAACATTTTTGATAACTTCATAGATACTTAAGACTTTTAAAAAATCTTCTTGGTTTCCTTCAACCCTCAAAATTAGGGTGAAGTCTGATGTTTTCAAATGACTCAGAGTATGTGAACAGATAGAGATCAGGTAGGATAATTTTTTTTAACTGTATGCTGGAAATTACAGAAACCTGTTCTAGGGGCATTTGAGAATGAAGAGTCTATTACAGGACAAATTTAGGAGTAGGAAAAAGGCTGGTGCAGTTCTTGAATTTCTTTTGTCTTCTATGACTTAAAGGAATACTCAGTTTTAGGAAGAGAACTCCAGGCTGTCAGGTCCTTTCTCATAATCCTTGCATTTGTCTCCGTGGACAGGCCAAGGCTAACACTGCGTACTACCTGGGCACGTGCGTAAACAATTAAGGTCCAGACTGAGAATTTGCCATTATAACACTGTGACCTAACTGTTCTAGGGCTTGTAATAGCTGTTGTTTTAAAATACAGCATTTAACAGCAGTTGTTTTCCAAATAATATAGCATGTTTTCCCCCACTCTAATAGCTTATTTAAAGAGTCATTTTCCCAAGTTACCCATGGATGTTGAAAGTAATTTCTGCATTTCCCCTGGCTTATATTCTAGTTGTCAAAAAGTCAAAACACAAATACTAGCTGAACAGACTCAGTTACATCTCAACATGGTAATTGTTAAATCACTCAGTGAGAGAAAAAATTCAAAAAAAATCACATCAGAAGTTATTATTATGCATATGCATTTTTAATGTCTGATTCTCTGTATAACCTTAAATTACAATGCAGGTTAAATTTCCCTTGCTGATTTATAAGCGTAATGTAAACTCCAGACACAGTTAATGATATTGCAATGTAAAACTGTTCTGTTGCAAACTAAAGACCTTGCTTAGCACTGCAAAGCTCCGGGTTCATTTCAATGTGATCATTCAGGCACTATGCAGAGATTATGCATTTATTGTATTTTTTTCATGAATACATGAATGAATAATAAGTTCAACAAACAAGAGTTTCCTACTGGGAATGTCAAACAAATCATTCTGCCAAGTGCTCTGAATTTCAATCAATCAGTCTTCGTAACACTTGCCCCACTGCGTTCTCCAGCTTCCGCGGAGTCAGCACTTGGCATCACTACAGGTTGAACCGGAGACACAGTGCGAAGAGTACAGAAAGGTCAGACTGTGCTTCTGTTCTTCCCCCGCAGCGGAGCCTTCTGGCTGGGTCCGTGCTGGCCGCCTGTGCACTAGGAGGCCCAGGATATCCGCCAAGCGTATTCCTACAGTTGTGCCATGTCACGGCACCCTTGCAGTAATTCAGAAGCTGAAACCCAGAAGCCCTGGTGATCGGCACACTGGAGGGACAGGGCCACTGAGGAAGATGACAAGGCAGAAATAGGCCAGTAAACAGGACTGTCCATTTTTAATATCTGGAAACCCTAGGGGGATGGTATGAGCTACTGAGTATAAAGGCACCATATCATATTTGGCTTGCAGAGCCTGGAGTCTTTATTTTAGCAAGTTTTATTTGAGTTTCTAAAGTGTAACAAATTGGAGTTTATAAAGTATAATTTGGGTGCTGTCTTGAGGAATCATTATTTTCACTCTAGAGAAGTCAGTATTGTTATTACAGTGGCTTTGAGTCATATCAAGGTGGGGCTGGGAAGAAGAAACTTGAAGAAAAAAGCAGTTCTTTCTCTGGAATAATTTGTTTAAAGCTAGTTTAGGACAACTTTTAGTTAGAGCTGTTCACCCCCTTCCTTCATCCGTGTTGTAACCTCAGGCAAATTCTGGTACTGAAATTAACAGTCTCCTTTGTGGGAGATACTTGCCTGAAGTCTGCCTGTAGCTTGAGACAGGAAGCTTAGTTTGAAGACACTTGCTCATGTAGAAAGAAAGCTTGGCATTCATCACATACCAAATCAACAGATTACTCCACCAATTTTGAGTGGACTCCAAAAGCTATGATCCTTAGATTTACACCTTAGTATAAATGAACATCTTAGCTTCCTCCAACTAGTTAAATGTCCCTGAACAACACAGTTGATTATGTTTTTTTTTTTTTTAAGAACTTTCAAAAGAAGAATCTCCCACTTATCTATTCTAAATAGGTCCTCCTGACCTCAGGATCTTTCCAAGATCTGTGTGGATCAGATGTAGCTTGTTAGGTCTTGCAGTGCGTGGGATACATAGCATGGTGCTTACTTAAGAAAGTCAGTTCCTCCCTTCTCCACTGTTGGTGGGATTGTAGACTAGTGCAACCACTGTGGAGATCAGTGTGGAGATTCCTCAGAAAACTAGGACTAGAGGTCCCATTCAACCCTGCTATCCCCTGCTAGGAATATACCCAAAGGAATTTAAAAGATCACATTGGAAAGAGATGTACACCCTTGTTCATAGCAGCTCAGTTTGTGATAGCTCAATCTTGGAAACAACCCAAATGCCCATCAACTGGAGACTGGATAAAGAAGATGTGGTTTCTTTTTAAAATGGAGTATTGTTCTGCCATAAAGAATGACAAGATTCATTTATTTATGTGCAAATGGATATACCTGGAGGACACACTAATAAGTGAAATAAATAGATCATAGATATACAAATACCAAATCTTTTCTTTGATATGAGCACCTGTAGTTATAAAGGAACTCTAGACTGTATGATAGTTTTTGTAGAATGGGAATATCCAAAAGGAATTTGATGTGGAATGTAATGAGGGGGTGGAATAAATATGATTTGGAAAAAAAATGAAAGAATATGTATATATGGGGAGGGGAGGGTGTGGGTGGGTAGGGATGTGGGTAAAAATGAGAATTGAACTGTGTCATATACTGGCACAAATTCCCCAATGTTGTATGTGATTGTGAGCTGTGTATATAATGTACCAATAAAGAATTCAATTAAAAAAAAAGTCGGTTCCTTCCTCTTCCTTCTCCCTGACATTTATCATAACAAGTCACAAGTTGCAGATTTATCAGATTTCATTACAAAGATGTCTTTTCCAGTACAGATCTCACAAGAATAATGTGCTCTTCAGCATTTTCTGTAGAGGGAAATGACTGGTAAGGTGTGGTGGTCATTTTAACTCTGAGGGAACCTGGATCATTCATTGAGGATTAAAGACTGTTTCTAATGGAAAAGGCTCTCAAGTCTGTATCATGGAATGACTGTTTAGGCAGTGTGATGCAGGATAAATGGCATAGTCATGTTAAGCCTTGGCTTCTCCTTTGTGAAATACAAATGCTCCCAGGACTTTTCAGGCAAGACAGCCTAGATTTTAGAGTGCAGAGTCTGAGGCTGAACTGCTTGAGACAAATTAACTCTTCTGTGTCTCCGTGTCTTCATCTGCAAAAAGATGAAAGGTTTAAATGAATCACTAAGTATAAAATATTCACCTATCACAAATATCTTCTATGAGTAAACTCTATTATTGTAATTCTGAATTCCACGGTATTAAGCATTACTACTTTTTATTGAGTAGCTCTTATGTCAGTGCCGTGAGGGGGCTAACTAAGATTTGAGCCTTGTAAATATAGATTAACCATGCTGTGATAGTAGAGTTATCTCCATTTCACAAAGGAGAAAATCTGGTCAGAGTGAGAGCAGGAACCCGAAGTCCAGCTGCAGGCCTCCTGCAGCTCTAGTGTAAGTTTCCACCCCACTGTCTCTGCAGATCCATCACAAAGCGGTGCTAAAAGACACAAGAGTAAGGAGGCAAGAGAAGGCCTCTCTGAGTGCCTCAGGTTCTCTTGGCATCAGACTCCAAGAAAAACACCCCACTGAATTGATTTCCACGGGCTGCATTGCTGACAGGGGCACTTTATGTCACACTGGGTCAGTGTTCATCTAAACGAGTTCAGGCTACTTTCTTTTTTCACACTAGTCCCTAACGACCTTGCTTCAGAGTTAATGGCTAGCTCGGTCTGGTGCAGCACGCCTCCTCAGGGCACTGTTACCCTGGCACCCCGCTTTCCTTCTGTGCTCCTTCCTTCTCGCCATTTCTGCTCCTTCTCAGGGCCAAAGGGCAAAGCAGGTTCCTTGGACTCACCCTGTGTCCTCAGAATTTCCTGCTTCCACTTCCTCTTCACAGTTGGTGCACGTAGTAGTGTACCTGTGTCAGAGAGCGCAAGGTTCTGCGCTGACCTTTACATCCCTCACCGAAATATCCTCACTGCTTCCGGTTGGGCTTTGCAGTAGGTGCCAGACTGTCCATTTTTTAACTTGAGTCTGCAGGGCTCTGACGCTGACAAGTGAGATAAACTTGGCATATTTGTCCGAGTCTGGTTGAGCCCTTTAGCCCCACCACGTCTCTGCGTCTTGAAGTCAGAATTTGACGTGTCAGGTGTGGCTTCAGCTCTGAGGGACAGGGGGTGCTCTGGAGCCCCAGTCGGCGAGCTCATTCACAGAAGCAAACTCACATTCTCTATTATTTACTATGGTGTTAACTTTACAAAAAAAACCGATTTAATGCTTTATTGGCTCTAATTGGTAATTTTCTTAACTGCAATAGATAGGGAAGTGGTTATCAACTGAAAGGCATTCCATCGCTCTCAGTGGGCTTGCTTTAGAATCTAAATCAAGTAGGTCTCAAATGCTTCTCGTCTCTGGCTGCATGGAAGGGAGAGGTTTACTTTAGGGGCAGAAACTGGAGCAGTTACTAATCTCACTTTACAGTGTCCTCACATACGTTTCCTTTAGTCACCGGTACTTGGTGAGGACAGTGCTTAGGGTACATGTACACACCGATATGGTGGGAACTGGTGGACAAGGCCTTTATCAGGAAGTGAGGCCTTTTGGGACACTTTAAATATATTTAACTATAAAGAACTCATACCTTGTGACATCACACAAATGTAAAGGGAAGGTATTTTGTCATTATATTCCCCTTAGTTTTGAAAATGCCAAGGACAGGAATGTTCTGGTTTGTGTCTAGATGCTCCCCCCAAACCTCATGTGTTCGTAGGTGGGGCTTTTCCAGAGGTGGCTGGATCTAGCGTTTGTGATGCTGGGATTAAGGGCATGTGAATATTACATTAGTACACTGGTTGGTTTGGTCTAATTTTGCGTGCGCTGGTAAAGCGTTTGGTACCAGAGAAGTGGGGTTGTTGTTGTAATGGTCCCCGACCATGTGGTTTAGGAGTCTTTGGAACCTGATTGTGGAAAGGGTTTGGAACAGTCTGGAGATGCTGGCTAAAGAAGCAGCCCTGGAATACCTGAGGCTGTAAGTGATGGGAGATTCTGATCAGAGCTCAGAAGACCAGAATGCTGATAGGAATGCTACTGGTAAAGATGGGGCTCAGGAAATTTCTGTTGAGGAGGAGGACTGCACTGGCTGTTGGATTCCAGACAATGTGTATTATGCCTTGGCAGAAAGTTATTGTGCATTTTGCTCATAATCAGAAGGAAACTTTGCTTGAAACTAACATTAAGGAAGGTAACTAGTTGATCTTGCAAACTGACTTTCAAGGCAATCTAATGTTGACACTGTGGTATGGCTATAGTTGAGATGCTTTTAGTTATATTTATGTTGAGAATCAAGAGCAAAGAGCCGAGCAGAATGATACAGATGTCTGTTTGGCCAGAAAGGAAGCTCTAATAAAGTCGCAGCCTGAAAAGATAGAAAGAGGAGAAACTGTTCCCTGAAAAGACTAGTAAGAAAAAGCCAAGTATTTCAGAAGAAGATTTTAGAAGAGATGGCCTGAGGACATCAGAAGAACCAGCAGGAGTCCACCCTTTGCAACCTTAAAATGATAAAAGTGAAAGAATTTATTTTGTGAAGAGAGGCCCAGAGCACCGTGTTCCAGCATGGTGGTAGCCAGAGGGAGGTTCTACCTAGTTTCAGAAGAAGGCCTGGGAGGCCAGGTGGTGTGACCCTGAGAGGGCAATATGTGAAGATGTGGGTGTGAAGTGAAAGGTATAGTGGAGACACTAGAAGTCTAAATGAGCCAGGAATGTGGATTACCTGAAGACAACAGCAAGGAGGGAACAGAGCCAGCAACAGAGAGAAGCCATGGGAGCTACAACTATCAGAAGTACCACAGGGGCTGGATGCAGAACTATGGGATTTTGTATTTTCCCTGCTGGATTTTATTCTCACTTTTTTCCCCATTCTTTGTTATCTCCCTATTAACTTTTGGAATGGAAATGTCTATCTTATGCTATTATATGTTGGAAGCATTTAACTTTCTTCTCATTTATACAAGGGGTTGCAGCTAGGAGTTTGCCTTAAATCTCAGAAAAAATTTTGGACTTGGACTTTATTTTTTGAGACAGGGTCTCACTTTGTAGTCCAGGCTGGGCCTGAGCCCACTGGGTAGTCCAGGCAAGCCTTGAACTCAGAGCAATCCTCCTGCCTCTGCCTCCTGAATGCTGGGATTACAGGCATGAACCACCATGCCCAGCACTGTGGTATGTGGTTACCAAGTATTGAAGTCAGGACCTTGCACTTGCAAGGCAGGTGCTGGAACCACCAAGACAAATCCCTGACCCTGGACTTGGACTCATCAGCAGTGCTGGCACTGTTAGGACTTTGTCAGCTCTTGGAGATGGACTAAACACCTTTTGCATAAAGGAATATGCATGAATCTTTTGGGGCAGCAGGGGTGCAATACTATGATTCGTGTGTAGATGTTCCCCCAAACCTTGCATAGTCATAGGTGGCACTTTTTCAGAGGTGGCTGGATCTGCAGTTGTGATGCTGGGATGAAGGGTGTGTGAGTACTAAATTAACACATTGATTATTTTGTGATAGTTCTGAGTGCGAGTGCTACCCACCTGAAGGGGAGGTACCCTCGACAGAATATAAAGAGATGGAAAGAAGCTGTTATTGTTGCTTGTTGTGAAGCGTAAAAATGTAGGCTACCCGACAAACCACTGGCACATGTAATAGAATAAAGAAGCAGCTTTTATTGCTGGCAGTTCCGTAAGGGAGTCCTATCACCTTGAGAATCCTGAAGAGAATTTTGTTCTCACATTTGCACTCTTACAATTCTCCTGGGCTTTCTATAATTGACGGGGAGATAGCAGGTAAGGTTACAGAACCAGAAGAGAAGTTCAGGGAGCAGGAGATTTTGGCAGCATGTACAAGTTCTGGTGGGGGTCTTCAAGATCATTGTGCCCAGATAAGATTACATTAGTGCTGTGGTCATAACCCCTGGGCCCTTTTGCAACAGGGGAGGGGGTGGTTTCCCCCTCCCTCCCCCTTTGAGGTGCTGATAGAAGAGCATCACCATTTATTTTGACTTTTATCATCCAGATGTATCTTTTTGGAATCCTTCATAGAATAATATCCTTTTACCCATAAGACCTGGGTTGTGGCTCTCCAAACTATGACGGCTTCTACCATGGTATTTAGAGCTTGCGTTCCTATAGATAACCGATTAGGGGTGATCAGACAAGTCCCCACAATGGTGACAAATCTTCCCATCGTTGTTTTAAAATCACCTAGAAGCTGAGAGCTTTTCTCCTGAGTTTTATCCTTCCCAGCTCTGGACTGGAATATGGGCTATTTCTTGCATTTTTCTCGTGTTTTCTTCTATCAGCTGTCCTTGATCATCTATCTGAAGGCAAGAATTAGATTGAACGTCCTGATAGCTCCCTCCTAGTTGACTAGCAGGAAATCTAGGTCTAGTTTGTTTTGATACATTGAGTTTGAGATTCTTGTCTGTTCCTTAGCTAGGAGGTTCAGCACTCCTGAAGTTTCTTGGTTACAGTTTCTAGCACAGCTTGTAGCCAAATTATTTTGTTAAGAATATAAACGGGAGTTCGGTATCATCACATCCCATCCTTGGCCCATCATACTGAATTAATTCCTCTGGGGGCCACTTGTCTGTGACTATGCTTTTCTGCATGTGAGAAGAAATGCATGTGGCATTTCCTAACAATGTCCGTTGACATGAAGGTAGGAGGATGAAGGGCAGTTTAGTGATTCCCAAGGTATAGCTTCCTAATCAGGTGGTTGGGAGTTGGGCCTAAACTTGACTCTTGCTTATCCAGTATAATCCCTTGGGGGCTGAGCGCTAGATGGAAGGGGTCAGGTCCGGGAGTGGGGAGCTAAGGGGTTTGTATCAGTTCCGTTTCCCCACCATTTTGTGCTCTCACTGGTCTCATTCTAGAATCATTGTCTAAGGCAGGTCAATTTTCTAACATGTTTTTGGAACTTTTTTTCTTTTTGGGAAAGGCATCCCTTCCCAATGATGCTGGTCTTTAGGAACCATGGGTTGCTTCCATGGAGGGTGGGTTTTATGATGCTGTCTCCCTGTTCTTTCCCAATGGAAGGGTCTTGTTTCCAGTAGGGTCCTATTTCCTGGCCTCCCATGGCTACTGGTCTCCTATCAGGTTCCTAGCAGGTCCCCCCCCACACACATATAAAATGAGGTGATGTTCAATAAGTGGGCTAAGTTCTCTCCTCGCCCAAGAAGGAGACTTTGGGTTACTGTGGGATCTTCTGGAAAAGGTTGGATCATCTCCTCATAAAAGGAAAGAAATACCTCATAGCTTGATGTGGCAGCATTATAAGTACGTCTTTGGATGCAAACTGTATGCCCAGGTCATTTCCCCGCCCATCCTCTGGAACCTGAAGTCTCTGTTGGCTTCTCATCCCACATCTTGAGGGTTTAAGACGGTATGAATAAGAGGGTTGCAGGGCCTGGGCTTGCACCTGTTTGAGGTTTGAAATATATACTCTTGTAAGGAGCCTATAGTTTGCCAGGTAGCCCCTTGAACACACAGCCAGGAGAGAGAGGAGTAGAGGAAATTATGGCAGCCTGAGATACGGTTGAACATGTATTTGTCATTATGAGTGTTTTTTTTTTTTTTCGAGACAGGGTTTCACTTTGTAGTTCAGCCTGGCCCTGAGCTCACTATCTAGCCAAGGCAAGCCTCAAACTCAGCAGTCCTCCTGCCTCTGCCTCCCGAGTGCTGGGATGACAGGCGTGAGCCACCACGCCCGGCACTGTGGTGTGTGGTACTGATTGCTGGTGGGTGTGAGTCACCATGTCTGGTATTGTTGTATGTGTTTACCGGGGATCAAACCAGGGATCTTGCGCTTGCTAGGAAGGCACCAGAACCACTGAGCTAAATCTCTGACCTACGAGTGTACTTTTGTTTTCAATCCTAACCCTCCACAGCTGATATTAAGAAAGTCAATTTTTTGGAGGCAGAATCCATTGCAGCCCAAGTATCAAAATATAGTGACATCAAGACTCAGGCTTTACATTTCTTTTTGTATTTACCTTGGACCCTAGTCATTTATTTCCCTGCCATCCCACAAATTGACATGCTTTAGAGTGTGGATTCCCAGGTGGTCCTAGTTTCAGGGTTGTTCTCCATTGCCCTATTTTCTGGAGTTTACCCTCAATGGTCCCAAGAGGCTGTGCTGTGCAGATCTGGATCCCTGAGTGGCCAGGGTGGCATGATGCAGCCCAAGATGGAGTTGTTGTGTGTCCTCCCTGTGTAAGGGTCCCAGGAGGACTGCTGGGCCCACCAATGAGCAGAAGTTGGGGAGGAGCCACTGGGCCTCTGTGAATGTCTCAGCCACACTTCCAGGCCTAATTATTGCAGTATGAACCAGGGCACAATTGCTGGGCTTCCTCTCTATGAAATGGTCCTGTGAGAACTCTGGGCCCACCACTGTGCAGAGGCTGGGGCAAAGTTGCTGAGTCCCCATGAATGTCCCCGTTGAACTGCTGACCCTATGTACCACATAAACCTGGGAGCAGTTACTGGGCCTCCTCCCTACAAGATGTCCCATGAGAACCCTGGGCCCACTGATGTATGGGGTTTGCAGGTGCCAGGTCTCTGTGAATGTCTCAGCTGAACTATGTAATACAACAAACTGAGCCACAGTGGCTGGGCTTGCTCCCTACACGATAGTTCCACGAGAACTCTGGGCCCACTGACTGTGCAGAGGTCATGGTCTCCGGGCCTCTGCACATGTCCCAGATGAACCACTGGGCTGCCTCACTGTGCAACAAACCAAGGAGTGGTTACCACGCTTCTTCCCTCCATTTTTTGAAATGTAGACATTTTTGCTTGTGAGGGCCCCTTACAGTAGGCTTATTGAGTTTTCTCTAGGGAGGGTGTGAGTTATGAAAGGGACCCTTCCCCTTCTTTTGATCTCCTTTAGTGGTTTCCCACCTTGTTGTAAGTAGTCTGCTCAGGGCTGCTGTGATGAAGTTGGCTTTGTTTCTCATCAGTCTGTTGGCCTGTCTCTTTTAATCTACCTCTGCATTTAGTTGGGCTATGTTTATCCCTGCAAAGCTTTCTACCTCGTGATGTTCCTGGCAGGTGTTGTTGGTCAACACAAAGGGTGTGTTGACCATCTGCTAATTTATAATGGATTCTTGGGGGAAAGGGTTATAGGTGCAGTAGGCCTTGCAAAGTCATTTTAAAGACATGCTCAGGCTCTCATCTGGCTTCTGGAGGACCTCATTCTCTTTGGAAATGTTGGTCCCCTAGTGTCCCCTCATTGCAGCTACTGAAGGAAGGCACTGCAGTAGGCACTAGCAGGGTCATGTGCTCTTGGTTGTTGGAATCCCAGTTCAAATCTGTGGTGGGGACTCGCTCCTTTGCTCAATCACATGGATCAAGGCTATCTGCCAGGGCTTGTTCCTCCATCTACTTAGTAGTAGTAGCCAGAACATATTGGCATTTTTTTTTCTGGTACTGGGGATCAAATTCAGGACCTTGTACTTGCCAGGCAAGTGTGGTGCCCCTAAGTGGCATCCCTGTTCCCTGCTGATATTCTTCTCTTCCGAACAGAGTGATCAGGAGCTGATGGGAGTATGGGGGGAGGGGGAGGTTGTGAGTCTGGAAGTTCAACTGGACCAGGTTGATGAGGGCCTGTGGTCTTTCCATGTAAGAAGGAGTATATTGCTTTCAATTCATCAAGCTGGAGGGCTGATAAACAAGGTTCAGGTATCCTGGGGTCTCCACACCATCAGCTTTGATAGTTTCTGGTCCTCTTGTCTCTCTCTGTGGAAGCAAAACCTTAATTTGGGAGCTTCAGTCCATTGAGACCTTGGTTGCTATAGAAGAGACGGGAGACATAGCATCATGGGACTGAACCAGAGACCTGAGTATGTGTGCGTTGCAGTCAGAAGTGTGGGCACCTCTGAGACTACAGCTGGCACAGGGGCCACGTCAAGTCTCGAGGGGCTTGCTTCTGGAGGTGCTGGGGTCTGAGAGGTAAGGCCATAGTTTTTGCCCCTGAAGGGGAGGTCGGTGCAAGTGTGGGATGTTAGATACATGTAAAACTCCATTGTTCAGATAATCTTCAAAAATAGATGGAGTTTGGGCAGGTCTCTGCCTGTTCAGATGGGCTTGTGGTGACCAAAACTTGGGACATGGGCTCCCTCAGCCAAGGTAGTAGGCAGAGAACTAACTGCAACTAGGAATCTATATATGGAAATTCATCTGGATATCCAGGAGTGCCTTTGTTGGGATGTACTGCCACAGCTTGCCACACTTTAATAATCAGGGGTTTAAAAATGTATGCTCCCTGGAGGCCATTCAACCTAGAGGGATGGTTAGTCTATCTCATAAACTGTTCTGAGCTTCTTTGAAGTGAGTTTCTGACAATAATCTCCACTAAATCCCTTCTTAAAATTTTTGATCATACTTCTAATGGAGTGTTTTTATTGTGGCTCTTGCCCGTGAATCAATCGTCCACAGAAATAGACAATGAACAAGACACCAGCCACCTTGTACATCACTGGTCTCTCTCTCCTTGCGGAGATATTTCAGGTCCCTCTTAGCACGGAAAAGCCAGTGATCCTGGCTATCTCATTGCAGTGGTGCCCCAAGCCACAGGGGGTGGCCCTAGAACCACAGTTCAGGGCTCTGCACTCACTTTGCATCCAGCCTGGAGTCCAGAATAATGATGTCTGCCTCATTTACACACATACACTCACTGAAACAAGCCAACAAAACTTCATCTGCCAGTGGTGGTCCAGAGTCTTCCAGTTCCACTGCATTCTGGCAGCTGGTTGGGGAACACTGAGGGTGATCAGTCATCTCTTGAGATCCCTGCTTGGGTCTCCTCTCTGAAATGAGTCTCCTCATCTTTACCATGATTCAAACATCTGCAAAATGCAGGTTGGTCCTCTCTGTGTAAGCCAGGGTGCCTGGGCCAGTATATGAGGAGACCTCCCACATGACAGGAAATATCCTCTGGGTGCATGCTTAGCAGGAGCTTGTCACCCTGCTGGGTGAGGCCCCTGCTCAGCCCATAGGGGAGGCAGTCAGCCACAAGTGACTATGAGGGATCCCCAAGCCTCCTGGCTGCATCACCAAGTGAAGCTGGAAAACATGGGGTGTCTGTCTGGACAGACCACTTGAATATGGAGCAGGAGAAAGAAGCAGCTTTTATTGCCAGTAGCAACTATGAACTGAAGCCTCTACAAAGTGTAAGCTAAGTAAACCTTTCCTCTTGAACTTTGGGTGCTGGGTATTTTGTCTCAGCAGCAAGAAAAGGCAACTAAGACAAGGACTCGTTGTCAAACAGAATAAATACAAGAAAACCATACTATAAATCTCTCTTTGTGTCCGTGTAGTACACTTTGTATCGCTGAAGCTTGTTGAGTAAATAGGTCCTTAGCGGTTCTGCTGCTTTTATACTTCTGAGTTTGTCTCATCTGTCTTGAATGGGGCTTGTCCTTTCTTAGAGTTTGCCAACACACTCCGTTTTGATGCCAGGACTTTACTAGGGTGTTCTTCCTCTGTTATCTTGCCTGAATAACTCACCCCCATTCCTTTCTGTGTATCGGTGCCACCACTTAAATATCCTTAGGGATTTTAAACCCAGTGTACTCAGAGTTAAACTCGTTATTTTTCCCTCTCCTTGCCCCAAACCCATTTCCTCCACCATGTTTTCTCTCTCCATTAACAGCTTCGCCACTCTCTTCAAGTGCCCTACCAGCAGTATGACACAGCACATACTTCTTACTCGTGTTTCTTTAAAGGTAAAATGAAATTTTTATGTTCCTGAACTAACCTCTCACCTAAAATGTTCTTTCATTTATTAATAACAAAGGGACAGCTGATTTTGTCCAGTGTTAAATACCAAGAACCCATGAGAGTGTCAGATATGGAATGGACTCAAAGAGTTAGGCTGGATTACCCAAAGTATTTGCTGCCTTTCTACTACTGGATCAAGATGCTTGATCTATGCAATGTTGAGGGAAGAAGGCTTGTTTTGGTTTCAGAAGTTTAAATCTAGGATTGGCTGATTCTAAAGTAGAAATGGCATGGTGGAAGAACGTGGAGGAAGGAGGAGAGTTGTTCACCTCATAGCAGGTAGAAAGGAGAGGGGGAAGCCATGAAGCAGAAGGAGAGCTTTGCCTTCTAACTGCATGACCCAGGGAACTGCTTCCTTTACTTGACTCTATGTCCTAACTGCACACTTAGGTATTCAGTGGATTGATGGGCTCACATGAATAGTGCCCTCATGACCTACTTGACTTTCAAACACCTATAGATGTAAAAGAGTTCTAGAATGTAGGATAGATTTTGTAAAATAGGAAATATTCAAAGGGAATGTGGTGGGGGAACGTAAGTAGGGGAAAGAATAAATATGATTTGGAAAAAAAGAGAAATAGCATATATATAAGGGGTGGGGGGTTGTGGGTGGGTAGGGATAGGGGTAAAAATGAGAATTAACTTCTGTCATAGACTGGTACAGATTCCCCAATATTGAGTGTGATTGTAAACTGTATATAAAATGTACCAATAAAGAATTCAATTTTTTTTTTTTTGAGACAGGGTCTTGCTTTGTAGTTCAGGCTGGCTCTGAGCTCACTATGTAGCCCAGGCAAGCCTTGAACTCAGCAATCCTCCTGTCTCTGCCTCCCAAGTGCTGGGATTACAGGCGTGAGCCACCACGCCCGGCACTGTGGTATGTGGTATTGATTGCTGGTGGGTGTGAGTCTCCAAGCCCAGCATTGTATGTGGTTACCAGGGATCGAACTCAGGACCTTGCACTTGCAAGGCAGGCTCCGGAACCACTGAGCTAACCCTCTGGCCCAAGAATTCAATTTTTTTAAAAAAAGCTTTACTTTTGAACACATGAGTTTTTTGGGGACCTTTTAGATCTAAAGCCTAACAGTGACATGCATAGTGCCAAGAAAGAGCAGGGGTTGGGGTCTTTGGTCTCTTACCATTTTATTTTCTGTTTTAAAATATTTGTTGATTTAAGAAAGTGAATTTCCCAAGTGGTGCCAAACAGATCCACTGGTTCTTATTTAGCCCTGGGATTTTATAAACTATGTATCAAAAACAAATCAACATTTTCTAGGGACTACAGGAAAGAAGTATTGGCAGTATTTTGGGTTTGATTCTGTTGTTGTTGTTGTTTTGGTTCTGATATTATTTAGATAACCACATCAGTAGGATCTTGCTAACATATGGATTTGGCTTTATGAGACCCAGTGGCATCTGAAATCTAGTACATTCCCATGTGATGGTCATAGCGCTATCATGGGCCCCACTTCAAGTAGCAAGGTGCTAGATAGTTACATACACATCACCTCAAGTTCACCAGTGTTTTTCTGTTTAGCCAGGTAATTTGGTGGCTTTAAAAAATTGTCCACACAATGTTCTACAGAAATAATACATGATTAGTATAACAATATTCAGAGGAAATTATTTTAATGCAGTGTTATTCAGAACAAACTCTAGTAGAGGTAGATGATAACATGATAGAGGGTAAGAATCAATGTTCACCTTTAGCAGTTGCTCCATTGGATCTTATATCACAGTGATTTTTCTGAAGTGGAAATTTTCCATGCCAAGGTTGACTGTCAGTGAGTGTTTCTTCAAAGATATCTTCAGATTAATGAATCTGAAAGCATATCAAAGCTGATATGGAGAATGCACTATGCAGATATTTGTAACTGAATTTAAGTGAAGGCATGGTTCCTTCCCATTCACCAGGTATGTGATTTCAAGTGGTAAATGCACCAGCACTGTTGTCATCTGTCGCTACTTGACTTACTGTATTTTCAGTGGCTTCAAATAGACCCATAACCTCACTGTTGTCCTGTGAACTTTGAACTGAAAGAATCCAGTGTGGGCAAGGGATTTAGCTCAATGGAGCTATGTCCACCTTGCAAGGGCAAGGTCTTCAGTTCCATCCCTGGTACCGGGGAAGAAGGGGAATCCAAAGTGTGACCAACCATGTAGTATGTTAATAAGAGAGATAATGTATATCACTTATAAGTGAAAACTCTGGGCCTAGATTGCTGTGCCTTTTTGCGGCGCTACTATTATAAAAGTTCATTGGTGTCTCATTACTGATGAGTAATATTAAATTTGTTTTATTTAGCTATCACATTGTATTAGTGATAAGGTGGGTATATATTTTAGTCCTATAATTGCAATACCTACAGTTTATTGATTTTTGTTTTTATGAAGCTAACAACGAAAAAAATCATGCCTAGTAAGTAGCTTGGTTCACATACTGCATTTAATCTATTTAAAAATAAATTATTGAAAATTAAAATAATATAGGGCAATTTGTGCCATGATTGAATCAATAGGAAAGCAGAGGTTTACAAGCAAGGGAAGGAACTGAATGATTAAGTGGGGAGCAGTGTCCTTTTATATGTCTGGTTAATGACAGTGCTGAGAACCTTATTAACAATACCAAATACAGACTTACTAATTTGATGATGGGGGAATAATTTAAAAACTTAATAGCAAGTCCTCTTATGTCTTATAAAGAATCTCCAATTTCCACAATCTATATGAGACCAAGCACTTCTGTTCTTAATGTAGAAGTTAACTGTTGTGGTAATCTTTAAGAAATTAACTCTCCCTGTTCTGTCAATCTGAACATAAGAATCTCTAGGATGATTATGTATTTCCGCTTTTTAAAATTAATTTTATTTATACATTTTAGATATACATAATGGTAACTTCATCATAGGAAATTTGTGTCTGTATATGATAAACCTTAATTCTCCTCATTTCCCTCCCTCCTTTCAACCCCCTCATCCTCTCCTTATTTACAGAAGTTTTGTTTCCTTTTTCTCCTCTTCTCTTTTTCCCTTCCTTCTTTTCCTCCTCATCTTCCTTAGTTTTCCTTCCCATTTGAACATTTTCTTCCTGTTTTACAATATCTGCCATATACTTTTGTCCATATTTATTCTTTTGGTTTCTCACACTAGAGAAACATCATGATATTTAAACAAGTGTGGGTTATTTCACTAGAGTAGACATATAAGGGTATGGTCTGTAGGTACATTCATCTGCCTAGAAATGTCTCAAGGCTATCCTTCTTTATAGGAGAATAATACTCTATAGTCTAAAAAAACCTCACATCTTTTTACATCCACCAGGTATGAGTTATTTGGGTTGTTTCTGATAGTCTATACACATGGGTGTGCATATAGCTCTGTGCTGTGATGCTTTTAATTCTTTTAGGAAGATATCATGAATGGAAATATCTGGGTCAAATGAAACCTCTAGTTTTAGATGTTTAAGGAATCTCCACACTGGTTTCCACAGTGGTTGCACCAGTCTACATTCACACCAATAGTTGAAAAAGCTTCCTTTTCCCCACGGCCCTGCCAGGATTTGTTATTGATTTCTTGGTAACAGCCATTTTGACGTGAGATAGAATCTCAGTGTTGTTTTAATTTGTATCGCTCAAATGACCTTTTATGTTAAACATTTTTTTTTCATATATTTATTTGCCTTTCTACTTCTTGGTCTGAAAAGTATCTATTCAATTCACATGTCTAGTTTTGGACTGAGTCTTTAAATTTGGGGGTCTGACTCTCTTGAGTTCTTTATATACTATGGATATTCATCCTCTGAGAACAGCTGACAAAAAATTTTTCCCATTCTGTAGGTTGTCTATTCAATCTTTTGGTGGTTTCTATTGCTGTGCAAAACCTTTCTAATAAGAAGAGACCTCGGTTGTTGATTCTTTGTAACACTTCCCATGAGATTGGGATTTTGTTCAGAAAGTCTTGGCCTAAACCTGCGCCTTTGAGTTCTACTTATTCTCTCTCCCATCAGATTTAGTTTCTGTTTTGATATTTAGATCTTTGAACTATTTCAACTTAGGTTAGTGCAGGGTGAGAGACATGAATTTAGTTTTAGTGTTTGATATGAAGGGAAGCCCGTTTTTCCAGTACCATTTATTAAAGATGCTATCTTTTTGTCCAGTGAAGGTGTTTAGCTCCTTTATCAAAGAAGGTGGCTGAATGTGTTTGGAGTTGTTTCTGCATCTTCTGCTCTGCTCCATTTATCTTTGGGTCTGTTTGTTTTTCGCAGGACCATGCTGTTTTTATCACAGTAGTGCAAATTTCAAACCAGAGACTGTGTTGCCCCTTGCCCTGCCTTTGTTTCACAGTATTGCGGCTGCTAATTCTAAGTCTCTTCTGGTTCCAAATGAATTTTAGGATCACTTTCTTTAATTTCGTGAGGCATGCTGCTGGAATTTTGATACTACATTCAACCTGTATACAATTTTGGAAATATGACCATTTTTACTACAACGGTTCTTCCTACCCGAGGAATGTCTTCATTTTCTTATAAACAAGGGATGTCGTCATTTTCTTGTATCCTCTTTGATTGCCTATTTCAGACAATTATAGTTTTCAGTGTAAAGCTCTTCTACTTCTTTCGTTAAATTGATTGCTAAATATTTCACTCTGGGGAATGTTATTGTGAGAGGTGTTGTTTCCCTGATTTCTTTCTTAGTGAGTTTGTTGATTTTTGAGTACTGACTTTGTATTCAGCTACCTTGCTGAATTTGGTTATTAAATCTACAAGTCCTTTGATGAAGTTTCTGGGGTCTTCTAAGTCCTGTCATCTGTAAATAATAATAACATCTTCCTTTCTTATCTTTATTCATTTTATTTTTTTTCTTATGTAACTGATCTCACCAATGTTACCAGAATTATGTTAAATAAAAGTGGTGATAGTGGACATCCTTTCCTTCTTACTGATTTTAGAGTGAAAGCTTTCTATTTTTGACCATTTAGTATGATATTAGTTGTTGGTTTCTCATAGATGGCTTTTATTGGATTGAGACATAAAGGTCATTTATTCCAATTTTCTGTAAGATTTTTATCATGAATGGTGGTGGACCTTGTCAAACACTTTCTGCATCTATTGAGATGGCAATAAGATTTGTGTCCTTGGCCCTCTTAATAAGGTATATTATATTTATTAATTTGTGTGTTTTGAACCTTCCCTGCTTCAGTGGATGAATCTTATTTGGTCATAATGCTTAATATTTTTGATGATTTACTGTATTGTTTGTCAGTGTGTTATTGAGGATTTCTGCATCTATTTTGATAAGGGAGATGGGCCAGTAATTTTCTTTTTTGGTTAGATCCTTCTCTGGTTTTGGTATGCAGGGTAATGCTTGCTTCTAGAAATGATTTTGGGACTATTGTGTCCCTTTCAATTTCATTAAAGTTTGAGAAACAGCATAGACCTTCTCTAAATTTCTTGTAGAATTCAGCTGTGAATCCATCAGGAAATGAGATTTTTCTTTTTTGGTATTTTTAAAATTACATCTTCAATTTCTTTGACAGACATTGGATTACTTAGAATTTTTATATCTTCTTGATTCAGCTTTGGTAATGGATATGTATCTAGGAATTTGTCCATTTCTACTCTGATTTCCGTATTATTAGAGTGAAGATTTTCAAAGTAATTGTTGATGATATTCTGGATTCTACAGGTTCTACTGTGATTTTTTTTCCTTTTCATTCCTAGTTGCATGAGTTTAAGTCTTTTTTCTTTTATTTTTTTGATAAGGGTGGCTGAGTGTGTGTCAATTTTATTTAACTTTCAAAGAATTAACCAACTCTTTGATTCATTGATTCTTTGAATTATTTTCTTAGTTTCAGTTGCATTAATTTCTACATTGATATTTATAATTTCCTCCCTTGTATGATCTTTCAGATTGAATTATTCTTCTTTTTATAGAAGCTTGAGGTTCAACATAAGATTGTTTATTTGAGCCAGGTGTGGTGGCTCACACCTGTAATCCCAGCACTCAGGAGGCAGAGGCAGGAGGATTGCTGAGTTTGAGGCTTGCCTGGGCTACATAGTGAGCTCAGGGCAAGCCTGAACTACAAAGCAAGACCCTGTCTCAAAAAAAAAAAAAAAAGACTGTTTATTTAAGTGTGCTCTGTTTTTCTGATATGAAAATTCACTGGTAAAATTTCCCTCATAGGGTTGCTTTCATTGCATCTCATAATTTCTGATATGTTGTTGTCACATTATTTAATTGTAGAAACTGTCAAATTTCTTCTTTAATTTCATCTGTGATCCAATGGTTGTTTAGGAGGGTGTTCTTAATTTCCATTTTTATGAAGTTTTTGTGGTTTCTTTTGCTATTGATTTTCAATTTCATTGCATTATGATCTGATAACATGCATGGGATAATTTCAGTTTCTTTGTATTTACTTAGGCATGTTTTATGAGCTAGCATGTGATATATTTTGGAGAGCATCCCATGTGCAGCTGAGAGATGTATATTCTGATATTGTGGGTTGGAACACTCTGTGGACATCTGCTAAGTCCACTTGTTCAATGATTTCATTCATTTCTGATACTTTTTTGTTGATATTTTGGACTCGATCTGTCTGTTTGTGGCTGTAGGGTATTAAGTTCTCCCATTATGATTATATTAGTGCTTATTTGACTTTTCATGTCCATTAATATTTATTTTACTTAGTTGGATGTGTTGGTATTTTGTACATATATATTTGATTGTTATCTCCTGCTCTTTGATTGTTCCTTTAATGTTAATATAATGACCTTCTTCATCTCTCTTGATCAGTCTTAGCTTGAAATCCATTCTTTCTTCTAGTTTCCTGTCACATAGAGTACCATTTTCCATTGTTTTACTTTCAATCTATGAATTTCTTTTCCAGTTAAATGTATTTCTTGTGCAGAGCCTATGGTTAATTCTCACTTTTTAATTCATTTTGCCAAACTGTTTCTTTTGAAGGGTGAATGGAGACCATTTACTTAGTGGTTATAATTGACATATATTGGCTTATCCTTTTCATGTTATTTTTCAGCTGTTGGTTCTCCTCCTTTCTCCTCCGTTTAATTAATTCCCTTGCCCGGGGGATGGATTCCATTGGGGCTCATCATGTTTTAGTCTCTATTATCTCTTTTTGGAATGTCCTTTGAATACTATGAAGTCCTGTTTGGGTGGTCCTGAGTCTCTTCAGGTGTTATTTGTGTGGAAATATCCTGTTTATCAGTTTTTGAAAGATTGTTTTGCAGCATACATCGATCTGGTTTGGAGGTTGTTTTCTTTTAGGGAGTGTAATACTCCACTCCAAGCTGTCCTTGACACAGGTTTGTGTTAAGTCTCCTGTAATTCTGATGGACTTTCCTTTATAAGTGATTTGTGTGTTTCCTTTAACAGCTTTCAGTGTTCTTTCTTGTGTTGAATATCTTCTGTAGCTTTTTATTGATCAAGACTAGTTGGAGTTCTATGGTCTTTCCTTACATGTATATTGAATTCTTGATCCATATTTTGGAAGTTTTCTGCCATTACTCCTGTGAACAGGTTTTCTTTTCATTTGTACAACTTCCTGTTTTTCACTGGATCTGATCAATCTTATTCCTCCTATTGACTTTTATGGTCTTTTGCTACTTTTTAAAAGATCGTTCTTTTTATGATTGCTAACTGAAATCTTGTCTTCTAGGTCTGACGTTCTGTTCTCCCACTAGTTTATTCTGCTGCATAGAATTCATTCGAATTTTTGATCACCTGGATATCTGTTTCAATGATTTCATTTCTCTCCAATGTTAGGCATTCATTGTTTTAATCACTTTCCTAAGCTAATCCATGTATTTTTTTTATCTGTATCTATTCCAGATTACTTAACCATGTTCCTCATTAGGCCCATTATTTCTGTCACCTGAGAAATTATTTCTGAGGTGATTCCTTTCTTGAACTTCATCCACCTGCTTAGTTACTTCTGCTGTTACCATTTAATCCTTCTGGGTGGCTTTCATATTGTTTTGCCTCAGAGACCCCAAGTGCCTTTGGTAAACTGGATGTCCAGAGGTGTGTTTTGCTTCTGTGTATTATTTTCTATTTTTAAAGTTTAATTCTTGTATTGATCCTTATAAATTGCTCATGATAAGTAGCATAATTGCTAGTATCAAGAACCCTTTGGAAATGACTATTTATTTCTTAGAGATGCCTTCCAGGTGTAGCTAGCTTTTAGATTTTGAGTCTGTTGCAAGATCCTACCTCTTCAACTCATTGGGGATTAGAAATTGATACCTATTTTCTCTAGCCTCTGGTTCTTTGGCTCTGTCCTACAATATTGTTTATGACCTTCAAGCAGTCTCAGTCTTGGCATATGAGGAAGAACATTTGATTAGAACAATTATATCACCTTGGCTAAGGTAGTACAATCAATAATAATGATAGCATCAAACATAACCTAGGAAATGACAAACTGTGGTATTAATTTACCACCTGTTGTAGTCAAGGTTTGCAAAGGAATAGATTTAATACATAATTTATAGGATTGTTTTATAATATTCACCCAAAAAGTCAAATGCAGAATTTTGCAAGAGATCTGTCCAGATAGTAGAGATCCAGAGAATCCATCTGAACACTTGGATCTCATAGTAGTGTCCTTTATGAGTCCAGCCAGAGACCTAGAACCCACAACAATGTCTCATGCAAGTTCATATTAAGGATCTGCACTAGGAAGACCCAAGGACCAGTGGTGGAAGCTAGAAGGTCTGAGCTAGTGGGGCAAAATGTCTGTGCCACCAGGCTGAGGGCTCTATACTGGAGCCAGGAAGTGATACTCAAGGTAAGACCAATACTCTCCTGAAGAAACCAGCAGTCATCTCCAGTGACAGCAAAGATCTGAGCTCTTCTGATGATGATAACAACAGAGTTCATAACAAGTAAGCCGGCCTTGGTGAGCTTCACCAGGAAAATCAACAGCATGCAATCTTTGCCTCCAGTTCTCCTTTTATTTACATTTTTTTTTTGAGACAGGGTCTGCTTTGTAGTTCAGGCCAGCCCTGAGCTCACTCTGTAGCTCAGGCTAGCCTCAAACTCAGCAATCCTCCTGCCTCTGCCTCCTAAGTGCTGGGATGACAGGCGTGAGCCACCACCCCTGGCACTGTGGGGTGTGGTACTGATTGCTGGTGGGCATGAGACACCATGCCCCATATTATCTCATTGTATGTGGTTACTGGGATTGAACCAGGGACTTTGCACTTGCTAGGCAGGCGGCAGAACCACTGAGCTAAATCTCTGGCCCCAATTCTCCTTTTATGTCATTGGTAACAATTCTCAAGTGGGTCTTTCATGCCCAGAACCACAATGATTCAGTTAATCTGGATATTCTATGTTGATGATTAGTTAACCCACCACACCCAGTGGTACGAACTTTCTGAACAAGATTTGGTCGTGAACTTTCACTGCATGAAGAAGATTTATAGTCATATAACAAAATCTAAAACAAAAAATCATATACATTAAATTATCCCCATATGCTGACTTTACCTCCAAGGGAGAATATTGAAAATGGCTGGGGGGGGGGAACAGAAAAATAAAAGTGAAGCAGATTAGAATTAGAAGC
This sequence comes from Thryonomys swinderianus, assembly GCA_004025085.1. Lineage (NCBI taxonomy): Eukaryota > Metazoa > Chordata > Mammalia > Rodentia > Thryonomyidae > Thryonomys > Thryonomys swinderianus. The sequence goes on from PVIC010010584.1 coordinate 29,563, forward strand.
AAGGCTGGAGGACAAAGGTGGATTATGTAGTTTTTGAGAAACTAGTAAAGAAGACAGGAGGCAAAGAAGGAAGAAACAGAAACAAGAACAGAAAAAAGCAACAACCAAAAAGACAGTGTTCACACCCATATAAAAATAAAAATAAATACAACAAAGTGAAAAAAGAAGAAAAATGAAAAAAAAATGTCCACTTCGGGGCATGTCCCTGCCATTTCTGGTAGACAGAGGGAGCAGGCAGAGCCCTGATCCCCTCGTTGATTATTCTCAGCTCACCAGCAGCAAAATGACAGCGGAATGTTGGGTAATCTCAGCAAGCTTGCCCTTTGGTTTCTCTAAAGTTCAGGCTGGTTTTTTGTTTCTATCTGTGAAGCTGGACTCAGCTTGTTTGGCCTGAGACACTAGCAGCGTCTCCTGCCAGTATGAACTGATGTTGTCCTGCTTCTTTTTCTCTTTATTGAAACAGGGTCTCAGTGTGTCGCCCAGGCTGGCCTTGAATTTCTGGCAGTTCTCCTGCATCAGCCTGTTGAGTGATGGGATTCCAGGCATTTGTCACCATCCCAATTGGTCACGATCATTCTTGTCGGAACACATAAAATTCTTCCTATAATTCTGTTGTGAGGAAATGTTTTTGGGTAGATCTAGGTGGAGGTGCGGTGAGAACTACATCTCACTTTTAATTTCAGGCTTTTTCTCATTGCCTTTTAGTCATGGCTGATGGGAGGAGGCTTTGGCATATTTTGACGTGTTGCTTAGAGCACTCTGGGTGAAAAACAAAACATCCCCTTCAAAGGCATTCTCTGTGGATCCTCTTTCAGGATTAAATCCTTTCTGGTTCTGTTGTGACTTTCGTGGAGCCATTTCTGTTTTTCTATCGAGGTCAGCATCTCCTTTGCTCCCCAGTGAGTCCAGGGGAAGTGTGAGTCATGGTCCACGAAATGTGCCTGGGATGGAGCCCTGCTAGCGCAGTCAGAATTAGGTGTTTCTTTAGATGACCGTGCTGGACAACAAGAAGCCCACAAAGGATAGAAATATGCATATTAAAGGAAAGATCACGGGAGCAGCTTTCATTGGAGTCCGGTCTGAGAGTCAGGAGATCTAGATTTCTGCTATGGGCACTTGGTAATTTTGGGTGAGCAAGTTGACATTTCTAGAATGCAATTTTCCTACTTCAGAATAAAACTACATGGTCTCTAATTTTCCTTTTGGCATGACAATTCTAAAATTTTTGTTAATTTATGACAAAGAGCCATGGGCCAAAAAATTCTCTGAAAACTTGTTTTTAAAATGAGATCAATCTGATAGGAACACTCAAAGGGAAAGTGGTAGGGGAAAGTAATGAGGGGAAAGAATAGATACTTAAAAAGAAAAAGAAAGCACATGTATATATGGAGTGGGACGTTGTTGGGTGGGTGGGGATATGGGTAAAAGTGAGAATTACCTTGTATCATATACTGGTACAAATTCCTCAGTGTTGAGTGTGATAGTGACTGTATATAAAAAGTACTAATAAATAATTCAATTTTTAAAAAATGAGGTCAATCTGATGAATACTAGCAATATCGAAATGAAATTATTAATATGTACATATGGTATTTGTAGTAGTATTTATTTCTTAAATACTAATCTTCAGTAAATTGCTTGATCATTTGCTATGCAACATGTTGTGTTTTACATATGTGTTTGTGTTTTATATTTGGAAGTGTCATTCAGCATTGCATATAGCTGCTCTGGGTTTGTCAGTGCTATTCCCTGTCCATTCCACATGAGAGAAGTGATATAACACGTATGTAATAAATTTTTAACTTTGTACCATGTGTAGTAAGTGCATATGTACTTCTTACTTTTGTACTTCCCAAAATTGTACCTTTAGAAAGCAAAACTGGAAGAAGCACCTAAATCCAGTAAATACCTTTGTTCCATTTCTTTTCCTTCCTTCTTTGCTTTTTACTTTCTTCTTTCCTTCCTTCCTCCTTCCCCCTGCTCTTTCTTTCCTTTCTTCCCTCCTTACTTCCTTTTTCTGTTTTTCTATAAAAAATTGACACTAAGAAAAACTATTTTCTATAGGAAATTCTGTAGAAACATTAACATTTGTATTTAACTTGTATATTGCTAAATATCAGTTAAATATAACGTCCAGTCTTGAACCCACATTTTGATAAAGGCACATTTAAAAATTGTAATATTGTTGTCATTTAATACTTGTAAATAAGGTTACTTTGTATATTAATATTGTTTATATCATGAAGGCATAAACGTTATTTCTGTTAATTTACATCTCTTCGATTCAAACTTACATGTTTTAATTGGAGGGAAATATACTAGTAGGTGCTCTATTTTGTGTAAGAAACTTTTATTGTTATGAATGAGCTATGAAGTGTCTCATTTTCAGAGAGATATGCAGGACATATGCTTGCACATTGTGTTAACAGCTAGAGATCCAAGCGGAGGAAACATTTCCATGAGAAAAGCAAGTTATATAATGAAAAGGACTTTAATCCAGGCAAGACCATTAAAAACACTCCAGGCCATCCCTTTAATGATGCGCACCCTGAAACGTCTCATACAGACGGGCCTTGGTTGATGATCATTTGTATTTAGCTAATGAACTAACAAATTCATCCAGGTTATTTTCTTTAGGAAAATCCTCCCTACTTCAGGAGAAAGAACAAAACGTGTTTACTGAAGACAGAAAGCCCTCTCTCCGTGCTGTGGGTTGGAGTGTGTACCGTGTGTTCCAATGGTACATTCATTCTTCCTGACTCATCTTCAGGTTTCAAAAAATCGCAGATTTGTTTGGCTGTTAGGAAAAAAAAAAAACCTTTCTGTATTTTTTCTCATGTCTGAAATGGTTCATATTAAAGCTTTCATAATACCCTTCAGTTTCTGCGTTAAATTGATGTTTAAATTGGAAAGAAAGTGGGAACCTTGGCAGTTGGGATAATTCACTTCATCTGGTGGCCAGCTATGTTAACAATCACATCATATGCCAGCACTTAGAGGGGATGAAAGGAGCCCCTGGGGCGCTGAGGCTACATTGTAGGAGCGGAGGGAAAATACAGTGAGAGTTCTTTGTTTCATCGTTTTATTCTATAAAATGGTAAATTATTTTGACCGGAATTTTAAAGTGTTCAAAGAACAATTTAAAGGTTGTGTGGCTTCGCTGTGCAGCCGAGTGCAGACTGTTGATCAGTATGCTGGGAAGCAAGCGCGGACCCGGTCGCAAATGATGTCTTTTATTCCCTGTGAGCCGAAGGCCGCGAGGAAGCGCTGATGTTGTTAGCATATGAATAACATCAAAGCCCTCCCTTGGAAGATAAACCTCATCATTTGAAATCGAGTGCACAGCCTCCCTTCGCGTGCCAAAGAACCTCCTTTTCTCGCTGTGTGCTCTGCTCATCCCCAGAGCGGTTTCATCCAGAGTAGACAAGTTGGTATTCAGCTCAGAGCTGCTAGTGCATGACTGCACATTCCATCACTGAGGAGAAAACATTTCACATCCAATTGTCTTTCTACATGGAGGATAGGAAGGCTATTCTTTTCTTCAAGTTTGCTGGAGGAATGGGGTAGAAATGGCATTTTCTTTAGTGGTCCCACAAGATGCTCATGACTTTTATTATTATTTATCCTAAAACAGAAAGGTTGGTCTCACCAGTTGACAAGAAATAGAGTGGCTCATGGCCTCTGCGTCTCTGAATCTGGCAGGACTCTGTTCTCTGCTGCTGGAGTCTTCCTTCGATACTGAACTAAGGGCCAGATATAGTTTAAAAACAATGCGTCATCCTGTTCTCTTCTGTGCATATTATTTGAACGTGATAAGTCATTCTCTTCTACCCTCTTCTCTTTCCACCTGTCCTGATGATCAACATATGCTGTTGCTGCTCAGAATGGAATCTGAGTTCAGGGTCAGAGTTACTGGGGCTTTTAAAACTAGCAGCCACGTCCAATAGGCCCTGGGATGACACACTGTGTGACAGCAGGAGGCAGAGCAAGTAATTCCAGATGCCGAGGATGTTTAGTCTATTACTTCATGGGGACATGTAAGAAATAGTCAGTTTCCATTAATGTTCAATTTATTATTGGCTAAGATGCTTAGGGTATGATGCTGGTAGTCATTTTCTGTAACAACTTTATTTATAGAGGATGTCCTTTCTGAAAGGTGCATGGTTGGAGGTTCATTCCTGAGCGCATATGTTTTGCTGACCAAAAACGTCTGTCAAAACTTAGATCAATGTCATGCACCATATTTTCATTTTTCTTGACTCTCAGAATCCTTTTTTAAGATTCATGTTGCCAGCTGTTGTATTAGCATTCAGTAAAGTTTAGGTTAGCTGAATTCCAGCCTGTGGTTTGGAAATAAGCAGAGGAAAATGTTGACATGATTGATTCCCAGTTAGTCTGTGTGGTTTCTCTTGCATGTTTAAAGACATATCTGTTTACAAAAGCAAAGAAACAACACATTTGTTTTATGAAGAGCTGAATGCACTATTGATAGAAAGCTGTTTTATAGTCATTGTGATAAAATGGCTTTTCTTTTTGTCTTCTGCCCAATACACCAAGTTATTATTCTCATAGCCACACTGAGTGATGTACATTGAGAATGTGAATCTTCATTAGTCAAACTTGTTTAATTGTTCGATTCTGGGTTGTTTCCAAGTAGGAGCTGGGAATAGAGAATTAACACAAAGCCTTCCAGGACATGTTAAAAATACCAAGCACTGTCTCCTGTTTTTCTAATAAGTTTTTAGGACAAACACTGAGGAAGTTACAGCAAAACATGTGATTCAGCTAAAATTTTAAATGGTAGATTTTAATAAGAATTAGTACTCTTACTTTCAGGCAATTCCATTCTGGTCTTTAGCTTCCTTAGTTCTGATGTTTTAAGTCTCAGATTCCTCCCTTCTTTCTTTTCTTTTTTAAAATTTATGACCACATATTGATGAGTGAGTGTCATTGTTCGGGGTTGGGTTTTCGTCTCTGAAAAACAGGCAGCTTCATTTATAGCTCAAGGAGGCGAGGACGCCACCCTGGATTCTGTAATAGGCTCCTGTGCACGGGAGAGCATAAGAGCCTGCTCATTACTCTTCAAATTATTTTTTCATATTATCCTTTGGAGCAATTTACACATTTTAAAGAATACTTAATGCAGAAGTAAGGAGGGCAAAGGTTGGAAGGCACCAAGGATTTCACTGATAAAAAGCACAGTCTTACTTAATGATGTTAGTGTTGGATGACCTGAAAGTTTTTTTATGTCAATAGATTTCAAGGCATCTAAATTACTTCAAAGTTATTGCCAGCTAGCCTGACAGTCCATAGTAGTTATTAGATATCTCTCACAATTGTTAATCTGCAAAATAGCAAAAAAAGAGATGATTAGTGTAAGCAGCAGATTAAAAAAATTACCTGGCTATGCCTCATGTAGAGGCATAAAATCTAAAAGATTTTTTTACCAGTATAGTTTAAAGCAGCTGAACTCTTTCTGTGAAAATGATTAAATAAGCTCCTTTCTCTGTCATGACTCTGATGATTTGACAGTTTGCCAGAAAATGCAGTGACTAACCTGGAATTCCGTTTAAGTCTGCAACATCTGTTTTATCTTAGGATATTACTATTAGCCCCTCTTTCCCCAAATTGACCTGTCATTGACTATGGGGGATTTTTTTTTTAAGGTTCCAGAAAAATTTCAAAGAGCGATTATGATCCTCAAAAGAGTGAGAAGGTAGAGAGATAGACACACACATACACAGATACAGACACAGAGAGAGGTACAGACAGACTGAGAGAGACACAGAGAGACAGAGACAGACAGAAACACAGTCAGAAAAAGGGAAGAGAACAATAACAATGTACACGCAGGGATTGGCAGATCATAGTGGAATAGTAATTTCTTATGAAACTATCTAGTAAGCACTTCAGAATAGTTTTATCTCAAAATAAGATGGCAATCTGCGAGGTAGTATTTTATAATTTGTAAGGCACAGCCTTTTTATTTATCTCAACATCTTAAAAATTAGTGGAGTTTTGGGCTGGAGATTAAGCTCAGTGGTTCCGGTGCCTGCCTAGCAAGCACAAGGCCCCTGGTTCAATCCCTGGTAACCACATACAACAATACTGGGCATGGTGACTCACGCCCACTGGCAATCAGTACCACACACCACAGTGCCAGGTGTGTTGGCTCACACCTGTAATCCCAGCAGTCGGGAGGCAGAGGCAGAAGGATTGCTGAGTTCGAGGCTTGCCTGGGCTCCATAGTGAGCTCAGGGCCAGCCTGAACTACAGAGCGAGACCCTATCTCAAAAAAAAAAAAAAAATAGGGGAAATTTTCCCCTAGAAGAAGTGTATATTTTTGAACACATGGATTATTTGAGAGAGTTAATGACCATGAAAAGAGTACATAAATATCTATATATCTAAATGGAATTTTAACATTATGTAAAAGGCTAGAAAATATAATAACATGATTAAAGAGCTGCATAGTATAAATTAAATAAAAATTTTCATTTTGAATAGGGAAACAAAGTAGTAAAGAAATGCTTTATAGGAAACTCAGTTTTCTTTACTGGATATCTCAGTCAGGAAAATGGAGAATTATAAATAAATTGTAGTGAATCAAAATCAGTGGTTATTCGTTTATTTATTCCTTGGAATAAGTACTTCTTGAAGATGGCCTGCCCGGAGCTGAGGAAAAAGCCTAAACTAGCAAGTCTGACATCCAGTAAAACTGATGACAGGGCTGAGGAGACTCTACAAGTGAGGGCTCAAGGCCCCTCTCTCGCAGGAGAAGCAAGTCGAGGAGCTGCCACTCTTCGCATGGTACCGACTCAGACGCCCTCCGATGCCGGAAGTGTGTATCTGAGGCGTGTCTGTAGCTGCTTCTGAGGTCAGGACTGTATTCTGTGTGTGCCAACATGAGGCACGTTGGCTTTAGCTTGGCCTGTGTGGCATACCACATTGTACCGCACACTGCTATCTCTTAGGAAACGTGGACCTACTCTGTTCCGGGACACAATAGTTGCTGGCTAGTACCCATTTTCCTGGGTGGTGACATCATTGTGCAGAGATATTTTTTCCCCCACTAGTACCTTGCTCATTCCCTGCTGTACAAAATTTTTAATAAAACCATTAAAAGAATACATATTATGAAGCACAAGAAAAATTTCCCATTGCTTTGCACCCCACAGCCACATTCCCACACACAGGCATTAAAGCTTAAGAGCAGGTGTTAGATTCTCAAGAGAGTAGAAGAATGTAAGGAAGTAATGTATTTCAAAATATATTAATATTCTCCACTCTTTTGCAATTTTACACACATGGCTTCTCTGATTAGTTTGAGTTATGTATTCATTTGCACTAGGGGTTAGAATTTTTACAGTAAAAATGCAAAGAGGAGAAAAAAGATAGTCTATTCAGCTTCTGAGTACTTAAGGCCACAGCAGAGGGACAGAGTTGAAATCTGGAGATCTCTGGGGGATAGAAACTTTCCAGGGTCCTTCACCTACCTCTCCAGTATGTTGAGAGGCAGGCCTGGCAGGCAGGGTTATACAAAATTACATGCGTGAGGTAGGGAAAGGAAGGCCCACGTAGAGAAAGTGAGTGCTCCAGACCTGCTTCTCTGCTTCCTGTGTGCTGCTGCTGAACAGAGCCATGGCTTCTGCTCTCTCAGCTTCACAGTGGTTCAGAGATGGCAATACCCTGGCAGGAGGATGTGTCCCTTGCTTGGGGCAGCAGGAGGAAGGTGTCCTTGTGTCTCCTGAATCAATTTGGGAATTGGCAACACTAAAGCAAACTCAGGGGCCAGCACGGTTAGGAAGAAGGAAAGAGAGTTTGTAATCTGAGCTGTGCTGAGGACCCAGGATGATGCAGGACAGGAAGTCAGTAGGTCCTGATGTGTTGTGGAGTGGTTGTGGGATACACAAGCTGAGACCAAGAGCTACACAAGAGGAGAGAGTGTTCTGGTTGCTTTTCAGACCCGACAGGGAGCCTTTTTCCACTCTCTTGTTGAATTTCTTCAGTTCAAGTTTGCTTTGCCTGTTTTCCTACCTGAAAAGGACAAAATTTCAGGGATAGAGGAAAGGCCATAATCCATGGAAGGAGAGAAATTTCAACTGCAGCTTTATTCTGGACCGTGTAGGTTCAGCTCCTGCATGATGGTGGCCCTCCGTGCAGCATGGACACCATGTTGTGGGGTTTCCTCTTCTTGACCCTTTCTGATCTTCTCTTTCCTTCTCAGAGCATTGGCAGTAACTCCAAAAATTATGCTATTTCATTATACAGAGTAATACATCTTCTTTTTAAAAATCTCTTCTGCTTGGGTAGTTCAGATGCTTATAGACAGTTAAGATAGCTTCCTAAACACACCAACAGCTACAGCAACAACATAACTCTCAGTGCAGTACAGTAGTCTTTCTTTTCCAACTAATTCAAATGATAGCCAGTTTATAGCATTTATTAAACTGATAAGAACAGATACTACACTTGATCTTAGCCAAAGGGCTGAGAAGTGATCAGTTTGTAACATTTATTTATCTATCATATCTATATTTATACTTTGTTCTGTCTCTCTTCAAATATTCAGTAGGGGTACCAGTGAAGAAAAATCACTTTTATTACATACTTGACATTAAAGTGCACTATTATTAATATAGATCATCTGGGAGAATCATTATAATTAGAAACTATAAAATTGTGCACATGCTTTAGTATTTAATTCTATAGTTACCAAATTATTATGTGCTTCTTTCAAATATGAAATTATAAAATATTGCTCTACATTATTTTCGCCTATGTAATTTCAAAATGAAAAGGAAAGCCAGCCCCTCTCCCCTTCTTAATTCCAAGTTTAAAGAATAAAAACCAATATGACCAATGCCAGTCCTTCTCCAGAGGAAGGCATTCTGTGAAGTTCATAGAGTTATCAAACTATTCCAGTAAATATGCAAATGCAGTTTAGAATCTGTAGGATTACTTTAGGTAAATTTTATATAGACATTACCTGGAAAAGAAGGGTGGATAAAAGTTGTGCTAAGTCCAACTATGTCACAATGGATATTTATACAGTGCAAAAGTGACACTTGTCCTCTGGCAGGGCTTTCCAGTAACAGAAGACGAGGAAACAGGTGGCTGGATTCTAGATGCCCTTGTCTCTAGTCTTTCAACTGAGCTTCATTAGCATGCTGTGTACTCCGTAAAGCAACAGGAAAATAAGCTCAGGCAAATTTGCTCAAATAATTGGCAACTTTTGTGGGAAGAAAGCTAAATTTGGTTCAACTGATCACTGATCATCAACAAGATCACTGAATGGATGATATTTTTAAACACATCAAAAATACGGTCATTCCAATAATAAAAGTAAGAGTGGGTATAAACTAGCAGTTTTACATTCTGTGGCTCCAAGAAGCAACTTACACAGTACTGTGCAGCTTTTTTTATTCAAACTTTAAAGCTTCGCCTTTGACTCAGTTACACAGTGTTTTGAACTGAGTGGAAGCACGATGAGGAATTTCAATGACGCAGATAGAATCTGATGGAATGAAATCAACAGTTTTGTCAAAAAAGTATCAAGTACACCTTGACAATGGAAGTTGCATAAGTACATTACTTTCAAAGAATTGTATATTGATAATTATTTTAAAAGGGATATGTCTCTAGTAATTTTCTTGAATTTTTCACAAAGTTAATAATTCACATGCATAGAACTTCAGATATATGTTGATTAAACTGAGTCATTCCTTTCTTCTCTGTGTCTGTCTGTCTTTCCTACTGGGGATTAAGCAGAAACCCTGACCCCCATCCTCAGTATGTTTTATTTTTAATTTTGAGATAGTCTCTTTAAATTGCACAAGCTAATCTTCAATATATGATTCTCTTGCCACGGCTGCCCTGTGGCTGTAATTACAGATATGTGCCACCACACCCAGTGGATTTTAGTTTCTGATTATAGTATTGTTGTTTTATTGTTGGTATGGTTCCTATTTTCCTCTGTTTCCTGGGTTTAGGAATAGTCTGGGCATGGAGAGAGGAAAGCAAAGTCTCAGACCCTCCTGGGCCGCGTGTCCCCTCAGAAGCCATCTGACTCAAGCACAGTACGCTTCTGGCAAGTGGAATTCACTGCTGTTATAACTGAATCTAAAGATAACTGGGTATCAGATGGCTTGGCCTCCACGTGTCTACATAGTGCTGTCAAACCATGTGGTGCTCCTTAAATAGGTACATTTTTCATGTATCCATTAAAAATATTTTCAAAGCAAAACAAAACATTGATCTACTGATGTAGTATCGGAGCTAATTTGCCTTTTTACAGACATTTATGTTCGGTTGAGAATACAGAAACACAAAGTGCCCTCGATACCCCCTTTTGGACAACCCTGCCATGTTACCTTAGAATGGCAGTTACTGGCCAGGCCTGGTGGCTCACGCATGTAATCCCAGCACTGGGGAGGCAGAGGCAGGAGGATTGCTGAGTTCGAGGATTGCCTGGGCTACATAGTGAGCTCAGGGCCAGCCTGAACGACAAAGCAAGACCCTGTCTCAATTTAAAAAAAAAGAAAAGAAAAGAATGACAGTTACAGCTCAGAAGTGCAGAAACCTGCACAGAGACCCCATTAGTGCCTGCCTTGAATGGGGGGACTGTCCAGGGCACAGCCTCTTGTGGCTCCAGTACTAGGATTTCAGGGTGTGGAGGAAACTGCCTCACTCAACTCTCTTCACAAACTTCCTCTGTGACCAGCCCAACTGGAATACTTTTTCCTTTTACTTTCTGAACTAAATTTCTCGTACAGTACAACAAATAGTATTTTGTTTCCAGTTTTCTCCCTTCTGTGGTTTGGAGAGCTGATAGTATTTTTATTTTATTCTGCAGTAAATATCAACTTCATTAAATCACTAGTGTTAGGTCCTACCATTACAAAAGTATTGACTTTTTTATGTAAAGTAGTAGAAAATGCTAACAAAACATATACAATATTTAATAGTTCATTGTGGTTTTTCTGATGGCCACCTTTTTTTTTTTTTTTTTGAAACAGGGTCTTGCTTTGTAGTTCAGGCTGGTCCCGAGCTCACTATGTAGCCCAGGCAAGCCACTGTGAACTCAGCAATTCTCCTGCCTCTGCCTCGCGAGTGCTGGGATTACAGGCATGAGCCATCATGCCTGGCACTGTGGTATGTGGTATTGATGGCTGGTGGGCATGAGTCACCACACCCAGCATTGTATGTGGTTACCAGGATCGAACTCAGGGCCTTGCGCTTGCGAGGCAGGCGCCAGAACCACTGAGCCAAATCTCCAGCCCCTGATGACCACTTTAATTGGACAGCATAAGGGATGGATGCTGGGTAGAAGGTGGGTTGTGGTAGCTCCTGGAGAAGAAAGGGGTTATGATAAATCTTTTGCACTGTGCCACCATAAAGGAAGAAGTTATGTCATAGTCACAATTTGAAAGAGTGGCAGAAATATAGTTATATATTAAAGGATTGGTTGGAGGTTTGTGTTGCTAGAATATAATTTAGTAACTGTGCATTGGCTTTTATTATACACAATGTACCTTGAAAAGTCAACCAATAAAAAGAGAACAGAATAACTTACATTTTTAGCCATGGGCTCTATTTCATTATGCCTAACAACAGAAAATACAGAAGGACAACATTTAAAATGAAGAAATGAATATATAGGGGGTACCTGATATAGTCCTGCCAGTTTGGAAAATTAAGTTTGGAGTATCTACTGTGGGAATTCAATAAAACTTTTGGCCTTTAATATGAGATAGACCATAAATCAATGAAGTTTAAATAGTTCTGGTCTCTTGAACACCTGCTTATCTGTCTTGAGAAAATTCTGTAGTGTTTTAACCATCATTTTATGACATTAAAAAGTAATGCACACTATTGGAGTACTTGGAAAGGCTATTAAAGTTAAGGGTCTGTCAGCCATTCCATTATAAACCCTGATTTCCAGGAATTTAATATAACCCAGACATCATATGTAATAAACTGTAATGCAGGAATCTGAAACTTAGATCATTATTTTCTCTATTTAAAGACCATTTGCCCCAGAAAGACTGTCTTTAGCCATGGAAAATACCTTTCAGATAAATTGTAATTTTAAAAATTTACCAAATGCTATTTTTCCCTTCCTGTGATATTTTACCTCTAATTTAAGATAAGCCCTCACAAAGGAAGGCTTGTATAAAATAGCTTTTGAATGAAATTAATCTATGTATTTAGAAAAATGCTCCCAACAGAATTTATTGCCTGTTTTTATAGAGAAGAAACTGCAGTCTGTAAATACAGCATATTAGATTTGTACTTTTGCTGTAACAAATTTCCACAAAGAGAGTAGCTGACAACACCTTCCGTGTCTTGAAAATCGATCTGAAATCAATGACACTGGGTGACTCTTTCTGGAGGTGCTACAGTGAGGGGGTCCCCTCTCTTTGTGAGCTTCTCATCTTCTCATGGCTACTTCACTTCTTGCATTGCAGGCCCTCTGTCCATCTTCAAATATTATCACCCTAATCATTGTTTTTAGCAGAGGCTGATGGAATAATGGGTCTTTTTGCTTTCTTTCATTTCCTTCCTTCTTCCCCCCTTTTTCTTCCCTCCCCCTCTCTTCTCTCCTCTCTCTCTCCTTCTTTCATTATTGGGGATTGATCACAAGGCCTTCACACTAAGCTACACCTCTAGCCTTGTTAAAATTTTTTTCGCTTTTGAGACAGGGCCAAGTCACTAAGTTGTCCAGGATAAATTCAAAGTTGAGATTGTACTGCCCCAGGTTCCAGAGTGCATGGGTTATAGGTAACCACCACCATGTGCTGCTTAATAAGTATTTGTTAAGTAGGGATCTTATCTAGGATGTAAACTCTTAGGTGGTCCTGAGTGATGATTCTTGAGTAGGATGAAAGAAAAACTTCAGGAAATGGTATTTTGGTAGGTTTAAAGACCCTTATATATGTTGATTTTCTTCTATATCATGAATTAAGATAAGTCTTTGGGGTGAATTTATGGATAGTATATATTTTGGACTTTAATTTGAGCTTTTTCTCGATTATAGATTCAAGTTTTAAATATGTGATCCAAACAAAACATGATTAATTCATGCCTTCCTAGAACTGGGAAGAAAGCAATGGGCTTTGGAGGAAAGAAGAAGAAAAGAAGGAGGAGAAGAAGGAAGAGAAGAAGGATAAAAAGAAGGAAGATATAGAGAATGAGTTCTTATCTGTTCATTGCTGTCTCTATCTCTGTTGTCGGGCTGACTAGGGCAGATGGTCAGCAGCCTCCCAGGTTGGGGTCACAGTTGACCCCGAGAGGGGGACAGTTCTTTATGGATGGGAGCAGAGTGTCTAGAGGTTATTAGTTTTTAGGGGGAGGAGGTGGATGGAGATAAGAATTCCTAATCTAGTATTTTCCTTTATTCTGGTCTGTTGTAGAATCCATGTTTTTGTTGGAAATCATATTATAAATAATATTATTTCCTGAAAACCTTAGGGTCCCAGATGAAATTGAAAATATAGGTTTGCCAGTATAGTCATATATATATATGT
>PVIC010010585.1:0-43154 GCA_004025085.1 Thryonomys swinderianus
TTTGGAAAACTGTACATTCAATAAGGTAAGAGAATAAATGAAAATAAAACAGAAAACTATCCCTTCAATAGTTATTGTAATTTTAAACCTTTGTTTCTCAGGTTCATTTATCACTTGTTAATGCTAACAGTTCAAGAATTAAAATTTTTTAAAGAATGAATTCATTAACATATTATGCACACAATTAAAATTAAATCTGCATTAATATAGCTCCTTGATAGGAATTAGTGACTCCAGAAAATAAATTTATGCTCAGATTAAAAGAACATAAAAAGAGAAAGAAAAAATGCAGAAAAACAAAAAGAAAGGAAGTGATATGCATTGAGACTGCACAATAATAGCATATTTTATTTGTTTTTTGTTTTCTACTTTCTATAAAGTCAAACAGGGTAAGTAATAAAATATAGGATTTGATATAAATTTACTGATATTAATTTAAATATGAAGACATTCAAATATCTTTTTGATATGTAAAGTCTTACAGCATGGTTTTATGCAAATGTAAATAAATCTCATGGCTGAAAACATTTTTAAATTTGGGGCAAAAGATAGTGTGAAGCATAAACATATTTCACTGGATATGTGTAGGTGTGTATATATGTATATATGTGTATTTATGTATGTATGTATATTAGCACACATACCTCTGTAGAAGGTGCTGTTGTAGAAAATATATAGATTTTTAAAATATTCCCTAGCAGATGTGATTGAGAACAAGAATAGTTTAGAGATTAAAGTATGATTTTATTTGTGTCTCATTTCTTTGGAACAGGCTATTTTTGGTTAATTGATTTTCACAATTCTTCAGGTCATAATTCAACTTCTAAATGTCACTTTATTTTTCCAGTAATTATTTGCATTTGAATGGTTTATTATCACCCAAAGTACAATTTGGATTATAGAATTAATTGTAATTTCTATTGAGCCATAAATACTCCAAAGTTATTATGCCTGTCTTTCCTTAGAGTGTTAGCACATATTAATCTAACATGTTAAAATATTATTTTTCTAAATTGTCAGCATTCCTAGCCATGATTATTTTGATTCAAAAGAGCACAGAAAATCTTCTATGGGAGTAAGTATACTTAAAACACAACACTTACAGATTTTTTTTTTTTTTTTTTTTTTTGCTTTTTTGGAGACAGGGTCTCGCTTTGTAGTTCAGGCTGGCCCTGAGCTCACTATGGTGCCCAGGCAAGCCGCCGCGAACTCAGCAATCCTCCTGTCTCTGCCTCCCGAGTGCTGGGATTACAGGCGTGAGCCACCACGCCCGGCATTTTACAGATATTTTTTTAAAAATGAATTTAACCCAGAAATAGGGGAGAAGGTAGGGAGAGGAAAGGAAGAGGAATTAAAAGGGCTTAAGATATCATGGACATAAGAACCAATTCCCAAATCAGTGTATCTCTGCATCACAAAAATATGCTATTAATATAGAAATTACTGTATTTTAAAGGAAATTTCAAGTGTTTTTTTTAACCACTGAATACTATGTTACAGTGAGTGATTATCATCACTCCTGATGTAAGATATGGCAGGATTTCACTTCTTTCAGAAAGTAATACCTTTATAATTGTTACACCACATCTTATGCCTTCTGAAACACTTAAAGCCAAAGAAGTGACATTATTTTCTTCACAGGAAATAAATGTTGACATGTACAAACAAAAAGTGAAAGACATTGAGTCCAAATATAGTTCATAGAGCTGTAATCATTAGGTATTGCTGAAGGAATAAGGCAAACCATTTCTTTCAAACCAATAGGCATACAATATTTCCTAAACTACTTTCAAACTAGACCCCAGGGCATGGAAAGACTACATCTCACTGTTCAGTGGAAATAAAATCATTAGCCATTTATATTACATGTATTAAATATACAGTGTCTGTGGTTATGTTCATTGTAGATGAAATTTAGAATAGCCAGGTTGACTCTGCTTTGGCTATATAAATAAAATTGTATACCCAGTCTACTATGAGACAGTAATCAGTCTAGCAGTGCACTATTTTGTGAGTCTACATCAAATGTCTACTCTGCTCGAAGAAAAGCCAGAACATACAGGAATATATTCTTGAAATGCCCCTTTTGTATTCCAAAGACTCTTACCAAGGGACACTACAACCAAAAAGGAACAAGACAATCCAGTCAATATTATCTAACAGATTCTTCTGAGAGGGTTGTTTTTGTTGTCATTTTTTTTTTGTACCAGGGAATTGAACTCAGGACCTTGCATTTATGAGACAGGTGTGACACCACTGAACAAAATCCTCCACCTGAGAGCTACTATTTAGTAGTGGGTCCCATGGAAGTTAATGAGTTACACTCATGATGAGCAGGCATCATTTATGGGATTTTCTCAAGAGGCACCATTGAAGACAACATTCATTTTTGGACTTTCTGAGTCCTTCCATTATACCAGTATGTGCAGTTTGTAGACTTTTCCCTTTTGTTGTCTTATCCTGCCATACTAGTAGCTGTGAGTAAATATTCATAAAATTTATTTCTCAAAAGGCTTACCTGGGTATTTTCTTAGGTTTCTCAGCAGTCTTTCTATAGCCCAAGCATGCCTGGGATGTGGACAAGTAATTCAGGTATATTTGGTCACTCTCTTCTCTTACTATAAGGTAAGATGCTGATATTTCTATTGCGATGTCTTTCACAATACTATTACAGTAACAGTTTGGCCTGTTCCTTCATCTTCTGTAAGCCTATGAAAACTATGACCCTTTCCTATTCTTTTCAGACTTTTTAACATTTGCACAATGCTTGAGAAGTTGGGTATCACTGAAAACAAACAAACAAAACGAAAACCAAAGAAAAAATATTAGGTTAAAGCTGGGTACGGTGGGACATATTTGAAATCCTAGCAATCTGAGAGGCCAAGGTGGGAGGACTGCAAGTTCATTCCCAGCCTACATGATTTAATAACAGAGAAAGACCTTGTTTCAAAATAAAAATAAGTAAAAAGGGACAGCTCAGTCTTAAGGTTCTATGTTCAGTTCTCAATAAAAAAACAACAAAAATTAAGACAAAGATATAAATTAAGATTATCTACACAGAAATATTCTACATCACTTTCAGAATTGAACTGAATATGATAATCCTCTCAATACATTTATCTTTTATGTGTAAATATATCCATTTTTTGAAAAATCTGGGAAAAGATAAATTTCATGAGTAGGTTATTATTCACTCATAGTTAAATTCTGTATGTGGAACTAAGCTTTCTTGATATCACTCTGTTTATAGAAAATGTTGTTTCAGTCACTACCTAGTATTTTATTGGCAGTGAATTGTGTAACAACTAACTTGAAACTTGTATTCTACTTCAATGTAATTTTGCATGTTTAGACATTAAACTCACATAATAATGGGACTATGTAAGAGTTCTAGAACTACAGGGTACTGTACTTTGGAATAATTTCAAAACCTGGTGCATCCAAAGGTGAACATATTCCATTTTAAACCACTTCAGGTAAACAAATGACTGATTCATTGAGCAGTGTGTATCTATGCTTGGAAAAGCTCCATCTGTCCCTTAACGTTTACAATGGTACAAAGATCGTATAAATTAAGGTTCACTAGAACAATACAGTTGCTATATTCTCTATCTTTGTATCTACCTATCTGCCTACAATTTATTAATAAGCTTACAATGGCCTTCTGTGGAATCTGGAATGAAAAATGAAAAATGAAAATGGAGTAAAAAAAGATCTGGTGCTCACTGCAGAGTCTGGTGTGCGTCTGTGCTGAACAGCAGGAGAGTTGGAAGAAATGGAGATGATTATCCAAAGGCAACAACAAAGACCAAAGCCCCTCTGAAAGCAAAAGGGAAGACTTCTTTCTTCCTTCTCTTTTTACTCTCTCCAGACTACAAGTCTGCTGCTAAATTCCACTCACAACTCGGTGGATCTGCCCTCCTTAGTTCCCCGCCTACCTGTCAATCATCCATAGACACACCCAAAATGGGCTCCACTCCTCTACTGGGCATTTCTCATTCAAACTGGTATCAAGCTGCCTGACATAAACGTGTTGCCCACTTGCCAAACTATTTAAAGCTTTGTAATTTACGACCCTAAAACTCTGATGATAGATTTTCTGCTCTTTTCAAGTTAAGAGATAAGCAGGTTCTTTCAACAAAAGCAATCAAGAACTTGGGCAGTTTAAAAAAAACAACAAACACTCGAGCACACTGGATATCAACCAGAGACTTACAAGAAGTATAAAAAATATATTTTTTTCCCTGAAAACTGCTTAACCATGTAAAAAAGCAGTGGGATCTGAAAGAAAATAAAAGAGCATGTATATAAGGGGTAGAGGGTTTGGGGTGGGTAGGGATGTGGGTAGAAATGAGAATGAACTTGTGTCATATACTGGTACGAATTCCCCACTGTTGTGTGTGATTGTGAGCTGTATATAAAATGTACCATAGAGAATTCAATTAAAAAAAAGCAGTGGGGCTGGGCGTGGTGGCTCTCGCCTGTCATCCCAGCACTCGGGAGGCAGAGGCAGGAGGATTGCTGAGTTCGAGGCTTGCCTGGGCTACATAGTGAGCTCAGGCCAGCCTGAACTACAAAGGGAGACCCTGTCTCAAAAAAAAAAAAAAAACCAGTGGGAAACAATGACACTCTTGTAGAGTTTATTTCTTCCCGGTTCTCTCCACCTCCAACTCTGTCAGCAGAGGTTGGCTGCACATGCAGTAAAAGTAGATAAGATTTTTTTCTGTCACCATAAAAAAATAAATCATTCAATGTGTTCTAGAAGAAGATGTCAGTATGTAGACCTGCCTTCCATGGATGTGCCACTCTGGTCAGGCGAGGAGGAGAGGCCAGCAGGGCTACACCCTTGACGATGCTGTCCTTGTGAGTGCAATCTTGGCTGACTCTGTGTGTACACAGTAAGGAAAAGTATGATATACATGTGAACTCTAGCTAAAGTATTAGAAAGTAACTACATGCAGTACAAAATAGCGACACAGGAATTTTAGATATAATAAAATATAAGTATGTAACAAATGAATGCATTAAAACAAAGAATACAAAAATGAGAAAACATATAAGAATTTTTAACAAAATGACAAAGCACATATCTAAGTAATTCAATAGCTATCAAATGTGAAAGTTCTTAAGTGTTAAATTCACAAGCTAGAGATTTCAATAATATAATAATTTCTATAATTTCTATAAATGAAAAGGCAAGACCCAGCTATGTGCTGTCTATAAAGACATCCATTAGATTAAAAAATACAAATGGATTGAAGAAAAAAGATGGAGCAAGATGTACCAACCAAGGCTTTGATTATTCTCTAATATCAATCAAAATAGATATAACGTCATTATATATACACAATAAATATATACTATATAGACTATAATAATTACCTAACACTTCATAAATATTAGTTAATTAGGGAGATAGAATAGTTATGACTATTCACACTTCAAGTATGGAACAAGTTAATGAAACCAAAAGAAGAAAGAAGCAATGCAGCAACAAATGCTGATTTTAATATTCATTCTCAATAACTGATAAAATAACTGAGAGTAAACAAGACTATTATAAAAACACTACAAGTGATCTGACCTAATTGACACATGTAGCATGCCTGCCCCAAGAGGGTGTTTCCTCAAGAAGTTATAGAGCATTCTCCAGAATATTTATGTGCTAAGATGTGAAATATCTGTGTAGATTTGCATATCTTCTTAACAAAACTTCTTCCACGACTACGATCACAAGGATTATACATTCCAATTTTATTGACATGACCAAAATACTCTACATGCCTACTTATTCACATGTCACATTATGTGAGCCAAACTTAAATTAGAAAGGATTCTATTCTTATTTTCCAAAAATCTTTGGGTCTTTTCCTCTGCCAAAAGCATCAATTTTCTTGTTTTGTCTAACATTTCCACTCTTTTCTTAGCATACATCACCTTGATAATTTCTAACTGCTAAAAGATTAGAATTAGGAAAGACATTACTTCTCCTGGGAAACCTTCTTTCAAATCCCTCAGAATAATAAAACCTTCTGCTTGACGCACCTGCTGTGTCTCTCACCTGTTGGGCCGTCATGTATCTCCAAAGCACTGCACATAGCAGATAGTGAATAATTATTTAATGAATGAGTAAGTGTGAGAATGGATGAAATACTACATATGGTGTTAATATTGCAACCGAGTGAAGTTTAATGTGAACCTCTGTGGTACTTGGCATCGGGGTGAAAGCGCGTGGACGTTTCCCAGCTGCAGCTGACTTTCTGATTAAAATCATAAATTAAAGAAGAAACTTGCTGACACTTTGTCAGCGTTCAATCACCTCCCCCTGGTGATTACCTAATTCTTTTCTCAAATAAATTTTCTCCTCTCACCCTCCCTCAAGGAAAAGATTGAGTAAACAGATGAACCTTGAACTGAACTCTGTAGGTCATTTAGGTTATTTTAATGTAGAAAGACAATGTCAGAGTTTCACGTTACTACTTCATTTGTAGGTATGACTATGAGAATATGAATGAAACAATTTCATTTAAATTTTTGCACCTGTATATAAAATATACATCATATGGTAACCCTATGAATCCTTTATTTTGTTATTATAGACAACTAGAGTTGGTATTTGTGTTTCTTTTTAACTAATAAACATACTCTGGATGAAAAATCATTAAATTTTTTTGTCACCTCAGGATAAGTTTCTAGATTAGAATGTTCTAATTCTTATGCTTAAGGTGTTTAATAAGTCTGAAATAATTTATGATACTCAGAATTAGTACAAATTAATTACCATTTTATGGAGGGAATGATAGTTATAACTATTTAATAAATAAATTTTACATATTGATATAACAGCTGAACACATAATAAAATCTAAAATCTACTTGAAGGGACTAAGCTGTGAATTGCACTGGAGTAGATATTTCCATTTAATGTGTTCATTTTTTACACGATACTGTTTTCTTCGGTAAAAAAAAGGATGTTAAAATGATGAGCTAACAGATTGCACCAGTGTTGAAGATAGAAACCAGTTAAAACAATACTTTGATAATATTCACCAGTGAGAGTGATTATAATAATCCTGAATGCCAGGAACAACTAAGACAGGCACCAAAGCCTCAGTAGATGTAAGAGCAAAGATGGACTAGTTTCTGTGTTGTAGCCCTGCACAGTTGTGATCTAATTTTTCTTTCTTATTACTGAGCATTGAATTCATGGATTTTGTACAGACCAATGCCTACAGCCCTCCTTTTTATTTAACTACATTCTCTATTAATTAATTAATTCAGAGACAGGATCTCACTAAATTGTTAAATTTCTCAGGCTGGGCTCAACTTTGTGCTCTTCCTGTCTCAACCTCCCAGAGTTCTGAGATTACTGGTGTCCCATCTTACGTGCTCTGTACTTACACTTCTAACCTCTGTAACTATGGTAGAAATGCATTTCTGACACTTAAGCCAACAAGTTGATAGTATTATATTTGTGTATAGTAGGCCAAGTAAACTAATAAATACCAGTGCTGTCTTCAAACATTTTGAAAATGACAGATAAAGATTTTAGCTGAGCTCTACCTCATTTAATCAATGAGGTGTTAACTCAAAGATGAGCAGGCATGATTATGTTGATCAACCCTCAGGCAACAGCATGAGGTGCACATGGACCTTTTGTGACTGTTTATCTACATGTCAGAATAGTCCTAAAAGTGGCAGAGAACTTTGAAGACAGATTTATACTAAGTGACTTTACCATCTAATTTCTCTCCCTGGCTCAAGAAATGCTCTTCCTTCTTAAACATTTTCTACTTTTCTTTTCTGTCTTTTTGCCCCAAACACTCATTATTTGTTAACACACCACACAGATAACTAATTTTTGTTTGCTTGATCTCTGTGTCTTACTAAATGTAAGCACAGTAGCACTGGGTGAGGGCTGTATTTGCTCATGGATACATGGGACTATGTTATAGGAGGTATCCATTTATATTGCTAAATTAATTGCAGATGGAGGGAGAATTTCATATGAAGGGCAGAGAAAATTGTTAAACAAATTTGAAATGTAAATATGTGGTGCTTGCATGATTTTAAGGACTCATGACCCCCTAATGAAATGACAGGACTTATCTTTTTAATGGTAAAGATACAACTTTTAATACTTAAACTTAACTTCATTACTCAAATACGCTTTACCTGTACAAAAAGAGGCACCATTAAATTATTTTACTGAAAATTATTATAAATTTAACAGCATAGATTTATCACAATTCTATAATTATTTTTTCTTTATCAGCCCATTGTACCATTTGCGATTTATCAAAATTGTTTGAATTCTCTTTTGGGGGTCCATATAGTGTTACACAGAAACTATACTCAAGCGATACTCAAGAGATTTTATAAAAATGTGAATAAATGAAAACTGAACCACTGTATAGACAATATATTTCAGTTGATTGCAAACAGGTATAATGAACATGTTTTCCACACAAGAAGGTCTCAAAGTAATGTTAATGTTATGCAGAAAGTAGCAAGTACGCTACTGAACAATTCATAGATGTTCTTCGGCCAGCACGGTGTGTTGTGTCAATCAGAGCTGTCCCACAGTATCTGTGGAAGTTTTAGGGATGTGTATTATGAAAGACAGCTGCGCTGAGAACACGTTGTAATTCCTCCAACAAAGTCACTTTGTAATCTCTTCCCACCGCAGACCATGAGAGCACTTTGCAGCTATTTCAATCACTGCCTGTGCATGTTTAGAGAGGGTTATTTGTTCACGTTTGTGTTTGCCTGAAACTAAACCACCAGCCATGCGAGCCTCTGCTTCTTCCGTTTTTCCCTAGAAACCTACATATGTGGCCAGTATTGTTGCTTAATGAGTGAAAATTGTAATTCTCTAATGAAATAGCCAGTGAACAAATATATGGCGTCGGTGCTAAGCTGACTTGAACATAATGTCAGCGCTTATTCCCTGCAGGTGCTGAGGAAACAGCTTCTGCAAAGTCATTGTAATTGTGCACACGTGCTACACTTTAGAGATTATTGCTAAATAAAAATCAAATTAATTTTGTATTTCCCCAGAGAAAATAAGGAATTTAATCTCAAAGACATGATGTTGCCTTGGAGGGAGAAGATGGGTTTTAATCAGCAAAGAGCAGAAAAAGAGTAAAAAATCTAATCGTTTCGCCTATTTCCAAGCTAAATCACTTTACCCTTTTAGACATCTTCTTCGGACTGTTCAAAAGGGGGAAAGGAATTCCCAGTATCCCCTCCCTGCTGTCCCAGCAGTCTCTCTGTCACAGATACTGGACTGCAGGTCCTCACAGCTGAGGGAAAATATTAACTTTCCCTTTCTCCAAACGCACCAGTATCTTTCCCCATTTTAGTACCTCTGGCTGTGTTCAGACCAACCTCAATGACAGCATTTGGACGGTAGGAAATCATCAGCGGGAGGTGCGCCCTCCTGAGGCGATTCTGCGGCGCGTCTGTCCGAAGACCTCCCCCCTTGTATGTGCTTGTTGGGAGAAGTCTCTGATTTCTCAGTTACAGAAGGTTGGCGTCACGTTTGCCATGCGAACTGCATATGAAAAGCAAACCGTTGTGATGGTTTAGACCCGTAGCGCCCCCAGAAGACATATGTATTTAGAGGTAAGGTTTTTGGAAGGTTATTAGGTCACAGGCTGTCACACTCATCGGTGGGAAGGCCCTCAGAAGTGGACAGCTTAATGTGCCGGTTGAGGACAGGGTCTGGTCAGTGTGGCATGGAGGGTACATGTCCGTTCTTGGCGTCTCCTCTCCTCTCTCTCTGCTTTCTGGCTGCCATGATATGAACGGCTTTCCTCTACCAGAACCTTCTACCATGGCCTGTGTTCTCCAGAGCCCGACCACTAAATTCAACTCTCTAAAAACTGAATCAAAGGAAGCCTCAACTCCTTTAAGTTCTGGTTGTTGAATATTTTGTCCTAATTATTACAAAGTGACTAAGATAGCAATTATTTCTAGCGGTTTTCTTCATCTTTAGATAAATATTAACTTTCTAAAATTAACTTTCTAAGTGGTATAGATATATTTAGTCCTAAAGTATAAAATGATCTAATTCATTATATATACTAAATTATGTCATGATTTTAGTTATCTAAATGATCATATCAAGTATGATAGTTCAAAGATTGGTGCATATTTTAAATACTATTGAACACTACATGAACAACATCTAATTGACATAGTTTATGAACTTTAAGATTTGTATTCAGAATATTTTTCTGTATTAACTATCGAAAGATAAAATTTGCAAACTAAATTGATATTTTGAACTTCAGGAAGGCGAATCCCTGGCTGAATGGAAACTCACTTTCTTTCTGTGTGACTGATTCGCCGTCTAACTCTGCTGTCTGCAGGGACAGAACTTTCCTTTTCAGTCCTGTCTCGCTCTGTACTCTGCCGTCCTTCCTCTCCTTCTTTGTTTTGCTCCTTTGCCACTGGTCTTCAGGAAAGGAAAATACTAATGTTCACTATTTCATCGTCCCCTTGAGCCATAAGGTTCTCACTCATATATATATATATATATATATATATATATATATATATATATATATATATATATATATATAATTTTTTTTTTTTGTTAACACACATTAGGCAAGACAGAGAGAACAGTCAGTCTGGTGAGTATTTGGGAGGCAGCATGAAAAATCCATTATCTGAATGGTAAACTCATATAAAAATTCTATTTTAAAAGTCTCTAAAAATCATTGAATATAGCTTGCAAAATCTAATAAATACTATTTCTTCCTACTCACATCTTAAGAAAGCAATATACATGTACAATTAATTGACAGAAGATTCTGCTGAAATATATGGAAGCAAAGCAAAGACTTCTGTTTAACAGTCCACAGTGTAGTGTTTTTCTCAAGGTCAAGCTATGTATCCTACTTATGAATTATGTTTCCTATCAAACTTCAGTCATAATAAACACTGCATTTATTCAAGTTTTTAAGGTATAACTGGAAGGTGTTGACTGGAATATATTTTCTTTCTGTTAAACAATATTGAATAATATATTTAAATTCTGATCTAAGAAAAATAAAGTTAGGGCAGGAAAAAGAATATAATGAAGGGTGAATCTAATTCAAAATTATTTTTTCTAGTAACTTGTCTGTAGGTAAACTTCAGCAAAATGAAAGTTGGAATACTTCTCTATTTTTTTTAATAATAATGACCATTTACATTTTTACTTTGCAATGTACATTTTTCTTTTAGAGAAAAAAACCACTGTATTAAACTATCCTTTCATACAGTGAATATATAAACTTTATATTAATAGTAATAATGTTTCTAAGTTATCTAAAGACAAAGGTAATGTTTTGCCAATACTGAAAAAAAAAAGAAATAAGATGTGCCAG
The DNA here is from genome assembly GCA_004025085.1 of Thryonomys swinderianus. NCBI lineage: Eukaryota > Metazoa > Chordata > Mammalia > Rodentia > Thryonomyidae > Thryonomys > Thryonomys swinderianus. The sequence continues at coordinate 11,381 of PVIC010010585.1, forward strand.
TTAAAGGAATAAAATGCAAAGATGCCAATCTTAGAATTTGTACTTTATATTTAAATGGGGCTTCATGTCACAATACCAAGGAAGAAATTTGTCTGTATTAACTGTTTGAAATATAAACTTTTAATATTTTTCAATCATTTTATCCTTCTAGCTATAAAAGAATAATTAACCAATAAAGGTTAATATCAATGTTTTGACCATCTCTAAAATGAGTATTCAGCCAGCCAGGTGCAGATTTCTCTGTAATTATACTGGGATATCTCCAGCCTGAGGGGAGTGTGTTCAATCTCACTGATTCTGTTAGAAAATGCTATTTCCCAGCTAGACCTCTCTGCCCTAGAAAGGCTTCAGTTGGCTCATGTTACTAGAGAGATTCCTTTAGATTTTGTTTAAGTGAAGTTGATGAGGCTAATTTGACTCACTGTAGTTTGCGGAGGGGAATCTGTGGTTGTAAAAATAGAATCTCAGAGTCCAGAAGATGGACTCAAGGTTCCAAGAAGCTTCAATCAATCCCTTCTTTGGTACCAAATTGTGAGTACTAGTTTAAATATTTCAATGAATGATCCCTATACTTTCACTGTAAATGTTTATCATATACTTGTTTTTAAAATGTATTCTTTCCATAGTGGTATTTATCAAATAATTTCTATTTTTTTCACTCAAGTTTCCTAGATATTTGTGAAAGACATCTCATTAGCAACTGCCATTAAAGTTAGTGTAGAAGCAAATTTAAATGTTTTTAAATATTCTTCCAGTCGAGATTTCTCATCAAATATACAATAATTGCATTTCTATTTTATCATATAATAATTATGACTTTAACATTTAATAAGTAGAGAGTGTGCAACTGAAATAGACATAACTCTAAGCATAAATACTTGAAATTAATTCTTTTTTATTTATTTATTTTTCTGAGACAGGGTCTCGCTTTGTAGTTCAGGCTGGCCCTGAGCTCACTATGTAGCCCAGGCAAGCCTCGAACTCAGCAGTCCTCCTGCCTCTGCCTCCTGAGTGCTGGGATTACAGGTGTGAGCCACCATGCCTAGCACTGTGGTGTGTGGTACTGATTGCTGGTGGGCATGAGTTGCCATGCCCAGTATTGTTGTATGTGGTTACTGGGATCGAACCAGGAACCTTGTACTTGCTAGGCAGGTGATGGAACCAATGAACTAAATCTCCGGCCCTTGAAATTAATTCTTAACACATTCATGTATTTTTATAAGAACTTTGAAAATCTTGCTCACCATACAGCTCACATTAAATGGAATCATTATTTTCAGTCAAAATTTTCTTTAAAAGTTTAATCCTTCAGTTGTCTTTGTATGCAGTATTGCTTAAAGATACTCATAGTTTTTTTCTATTCTGTATGACTCAGTGTCATAATTTTTTGAAAAAGAAATATACGCCTGATGTCACATAGTCTAGTGACCAAAGCACATCCTCCACCACTAGAAATAGTGTGTGTGTGTGTGTGTGTGTGGTATACGTGGTGTATTTCTGGGAGGAATATTTGCATTCTGCTCTGAGATTTTACTTAAGAGGTTATGTAGAAATAATATATACCGTGATAAATACTCCAGAATGAGTATGAAATATCAAACTTGTGAGAGTATTATTTCAGGCTTATGCATATGATTCTAGCAAATATTAGCTTTGGGAAGGGGATGACTGCTATATTTAGAAAAAAAAGAAGGGATCACATTTGGCATTTGGGCTGTTCTCGGGCTGAATACCTGGCTTTCTTCTGTGTAATTCTTTTAAAAAGAACTCTCAGTTGTAAAAGGCCCTTGCATGATTTTCCAGCATATAAAGCATTTCTTCATGTGGCTGAAATTTGGAAACTATTCTACCATCTCATAGGCATCACTACTAAGTTGAAACCACTGTGTCTCATAAAACTTCTGTAGCTCATTGCTTTTCTGGGCTACATAATTTGAATACTTTTGCAAAAACTCATGATATCTCTGGATAAAATTTTTCACACATGATTACTGTTCTACCAAAGATGTACACCTCTCCAGAAAAATGACACTGAACTCTAGACTCTTGTAAAATGTCTTGTATTTAACTGTTTTCAGTTTTTCTGAAGGAGATTTTCCATGACATCCAGGTGTGCTCCTATTTTAATTTAGACCTCCAAACGGACTAAAATTACAGAATCTTTGCTGTTTACATAAACGTGATTTCTATAGAAACATTGTTTCAGGAAGGTGCAAATCAATGAAAATCATATTTCCTGTCTCAAAAATATATTTTAATAAATTTAGCCTGATTTGAAAGACTTATTCAAATATTTGTAACATCAATGAACTCTTTGTTTTATATTTTTAAAACAATGTATAGATCTTAAGCTGAAGATACCTTAACATGTTTAGAAAGGTAACTAATATAATACTCAAAATAAATCATATGCATATATATATTCAGAGATAAATTTTACTTGCATTTCTTAAAAGCTAAGGATCAGAGTAAAGTTATATTTATTTTTCCTTTTTCAGCTTTTTTGAAACAGGACCTCTCTTTGTAGTTCGTGCTGCCTCTGAATGCACTATGAAGCCCAGACTAACCTCAAACTCATGGCAAACCTCCTGCCTCTGCCTCCTGAGTACTAGGAGTATAGGTGTGAGCCACCACACCCAGCTAGTAGTATTCACTTTAATGTGACTAATGTTTTCCTCTTATTCAGGTTTTTTATTTCTCCCTGTCCCTGTCCCTGCCTCCCTCCCTCACTGTCTCTCTCTTTCTGTCTCTGTCTCTTTCTCTCTCCAGAGTGGCAGTAAATTCTAACCCTTCTCTAATGGAGCTTCTGAAGAGATGACTCCTGATGTTTAGAGTGTGTTTTACAGTACACTTTGTAATACTGTGGACAGGCTAATGCCTATATGTCCAACATGAGACTGGATATTGTTCTCACAGGAAACCTGTGTATGCTGTCAGATATTTTGTGGCTCTTGTCTGACCTTTGTCAGCTTATGCTGTAAACACGGATGGTCTCGGGAGAGCCCTGACTAGGGAAAGAGCTGGGTCTCAGTACATCACTCAGGAAAGACACCGAGGGTGGCCCCGCAAAACACACTGAATAAGAGAAGGACCTTCTCATGGATCCTGAGGGAAGAAGTGTGTCTAGAGGGCTTGCGGAAGTCTAGAAACGTTAAGGTGATCAAGCCAGTGTGTGTGGGGAGAGGACTGAAAGGAACAGAGGCCCTGGGGGCCTGTACTTCAAATTAAAAAAAAAAAAAAAAAAGCCCTGAGCACTAGCCCTTAGTCTTTCCTTGTGAAATGGCTGGTTTAAGGAAAATATGTCCCTGGGGCAATTTATTGGCTTGATTTTAGTGTCAATCACTAAGTTCTGCCCCTGATGGCAGCTGTGGCGTATGTTTGGTTGGCCCAGTGGGGTGAAGAAGAGGTAGGCTGTATTTCCAGTGTACACAGAGAGAAGTTCTCACCAGGCCGAAGGTGACGGGGGATACCTGAGTCCAAAACAACTCACGTCAGGGTTCACAATGGATGTTAAGCCAGCAACTCTATGAAATAAATTAAGTAGAGACATATGTATAAGATATATGGTCAAAGGGGATTGGGAATAACCAGCCAAGTGACTGGAGGCATTTTCATGGGAAACATACCAAGAGTGAACTTCATGAGGCTGCGATGTGAGCTCTGGAGGCCGAAGACATCCCAGGCTGGAGAAGGCAGTGAATGCAAACCTGGCTAAGGGGGTGGAGACGGGGGACAGGGAGCGTCACAGGTCAGGGCAGCCCTAGCTCTTGTAGTCACGGGCATAATACATCTGTGGCTGGCATTATTTTATTATCAAGACCACTACTTTGACAAGAGAATGCTTTATCATTATGGTTATTACATATTTCAGAATCGCTCTTCTCTGTTTGTTTGACTTATTGGTGAGGAGTTAAACACTGTTCGTGCTGAATGCTGAGGCTGAGACAAAAGTTAGCTTAATCACATAACAGTTAAAAGATAATATTTTCTTCTCATTATTAATCTCCCTCATGTTATCAAGGACTTTAAGGACTAGTGATAAAGATATGCTCTATGTACTTGTAAATGAGCTGTCCATTATTCAATTATAATTCCAGATAAAAGACAGTATCAGGAATTAATTTTGAAGACTAGTTTTCATTAAGAGTATAGGAAAAATGTTTATTTTAGGAGACTGGCTTGGTCATATATCCATGTCCATACTTTTAAACCCCTGCTACACAATGAAATACACATGCACACAAACACACACAAACTACACATTTGTACCGCTCTCATTCTGGTAAATAAGGTCAAAAACAGTTTAAAAATTATTAACAATGACGATTAAAACAGTAGTGCTTAAATGAAGAAAAAGACAATATCCTCTGCTCTTAAGGAATTTCTTATGGAATTTTACTAAGAATTTCTGTGTTTTAGTGCCGGGCGTGGTGGCTCACGCCTGTCATCCCAGCACTCGGGAGGCAGAGACAGGAGGATTGCTGAGTTCCAGGCTTGCCTGGGCTACATAGTGAGCTCAGAGCCAGCCTGAACTACAAAGCAAGACCCTGTCTCAAAAAAAAAAAAAAAGAATTTCTGTGTTTTGTTGATTATTTGTATAAAAATAATAACTTTTGATTTTCACTCAATGTACACATGATTTGAAGATAAATATAATCTCTATAGATGAATCATGTGATTACCAAAAGAAATGTTTTCTTACAGAACCACATGCCATGTTATTTCGGTATTTCTCTAAATATTAGTTTTCCAAAATTAGAAAAAAATTAAAACATAAGAGCATTTTTTATTACTCTGACTTAAAAAGAATGAAACTGAAAATTAAAATAATGATTTCAAAAATATTTCAAGATAAATGCTAGTAAAATATTTCAGAAAACTTACTTCTGCAGAGAGATTTCTCTGACTATAAAGCAGATACCTCTGCTCATCAGTAAGTTGTGATATTTTATAGGAAAAAGGTCATATTTTCTGATGAATTGTGTTTCAGTTGTTTTAAAGAACTAGTGAATTTTCAAAATCATCTACAAAACTTCCCAATCTCCTGCTGAAGTTCACAAAAGTGAACAGAAAGGCTCCATGGTGCAAAGTTAAAGAACAAATACATCTTATAACCTACTGTGGTAAGGATCGATTTTTAGTTTTTCCTTTAACTTTCATGAACAATCTAATTAGACACAATTGATTCCTATGACCTTAAGCAGGAGATATTTAATTGGATAGTAGTGATTATTTGTACAAAAATTGTATCTGGAGTGGTAAAATATAGTATCTGTTAGACATTTAAGGCTATTTACTTTAAGTGAGAATCAATAAAATTAAAATCAGTGACTCAGTAGGACTAGCTAGAGTGGCATATCTAGTACTTGCCATACGCAGAAGTAAAAATCAATAGAACATATCTACCATAGGAAATTACATTAGGAAATAGAATTTTCTTTTCTGCCCCATCCACCTCAGTAGTTTTTAGATGCGGTGCTAGAATTTCCCACATTTTCATGGAACTCAACTAACCACCTTAGCATATTAAGTATAGTTTTACTTTCTTTTGTACTAGACTTCGTTCTTTAGTGTGAGAGACTGCTCTATCTAGAAAAGAGTTGGGCTTGCTGTCCTTTTCGTTTCTACCACCTCTGAAGAGTACACACAGTTCTGAACTCAGAGCCTTCAAGATCTGATTACTCCCTGAAGCTCCACATCAACTCATCAGTTCACATGGGCCTCAGGGGGAAGAGCTTATGTCTAAGCCATAACACTTGACTAACAATCGTCCATCTTTAGGTATTGGCAACTAGGTCATCTTGTGAGTAACTGACACTTTTGGCAGTTGTAGAAAATCTCTGTTGTCTCGTTCCTGTAGGAAGAAGTGTTTCGTTTCTCTCTTCAGGTTTAGTGGATATCATCCACACCTTGAATATGGAGGGGCTACATCCTGATCCTGTGGTTTAAGGCTCTTGCTCCATGGGAAAGTTATAGAGGAATTCCATGGCAATCCAGACATCCTGCAGTGGCTGGTCCTGGGCTTCCTTAATTTGTCACAGGTAGGAAGAGGCTTTTCGTAGTCTCCTACACTGTGACCAGTCTTTCTGTTAAGCCTTTGGTGATACACTATTAAAGTCCCATAGGTTGTTATGGATGCTTCTAGTTTCTTTACTTTTCCTTTTTTATTATGCTCTGATTTTTTTAAACTTTTACTTAATTTTAATTTATGAGTAACAATTGTATATGCATATGGGATCCAGTGTAATGTCTTGATGCCTGACTGTTTACACTGTGGAATGACCAACTAATTAGCATATCATTAGCTGAAATATAGGTCAGTTATTTGTGATTTTGTTCCATGATTTCTAAATTCCCGGCCTATTCCCACTCACCTTTGAGCAATTCATTAAATTTATTACCTGAATTATTCTTAAAAACTTATATGGTACCTAAATTTTGCCTTAGGTAAGAGGAGCTTGTGTTTATGAGTCTTCTTGACAATGATTCTTTTTCCTTAGACTTTAGGTGATGGGCCTGGGATTTAGCTAGGTGGTTTTGGCACCTGCTTGTGAGCACAAGTTCCCAAGTTTGATCTCTGCTACAAAAATAAAAGACTTCAGGAGAGTTGGTTGTTCTGTGACTCAAGGTCTCTGCAGGTATCAAGAAAAGGCTATTGTTATGCAGAGTTTAAGTTTTTTTCTTCTTATAATGATTGGAGTGGTGTTCTTTCCAGATTTCTGTATCCTAAATAGAGGCTGGTGGAAAAAATGTACATTAACATCTGAAATCATGTGTATTTATTTCTGGGTTCTTTTTAGAATCCTAAGAGAAAATAATCTCCTTAGGCTGACTTTCTTTTTCCATCCCCTGTGCCATGCATTCTTCTCTGCTCTCTAAAGTAGACATTGCTGCGAAGCACTGACTACTAACTTTCGTGAGTCTTGTTAAACAACATGCTTCTGTGCAAGTTACGTAAAGTGAATTTATTACTCAGAGCGAGAGAGCGCATTAGGCCAGAGTAGCCTAGGATTCATCGTCAGCATTTTCTTAAGTTTCAGACATTGCCTAAATTGATGGAGCTCTACTACATGCACCTTTTCTTGTGTAGTAGAAGAGAGACCTTGAAAAAGAGTCACTATAATTATGCTGGATTTGATATGTATAATTCTGTCTAATCTAGTGTAAGTGGGTGTCTAGAATTGGAATCCTGTGCTTTGCAAGTTTTATTCCCAACTCATAATAGATTTTCTTCCAGGAGGAAGAGATTGAAACAGCTGGCCTGAATTCTATTTACCATCTCCACCAGAAAATGTAACTGAGAAATAAAATAAGAACATCCCAGATTTGTTCTAATAGTTTTTATCAATTTTGCTTACCATGAAATAGTAATATTGGCTAAAATAAAGATATCTCATCTCTGAAAATGTTCATAAGATTATGACTTTGGCTACTAGTTGATGTGCAGTAAATAAGGCTTCTGGTTCATTGCTCTAAGAAGCATAGATCCTTGAGAATATGACTTGAGATGTGCAGATCTAGATAGCATACAATCGAGATGTTTAAGTAACTCTATAAATCTCCTTAGAGCCACACCTATTCTGCACCATAGGTGTACACTGTGTGTAAGAGGAACTTCGGCTGTGTCTTTTCTGTCTCAGACTTCCTTCAGCCTCATCAAAACTCTTGATTTTCTTATTCTTAAAATCATTATTAAAGCTTCATACCAGTTAAGATCTCTGATTTATGGGATTCTGCATTGGCAATCAAATCTCTTATATTTGTATACATTCTAACTATAAAACTATTTTTTTTTAGTAATTTTCCCTGTTAGTATATCAGGGGCTGCATGTGTCCCTGATTATGTGACTGAAGGTACCTCGAGGGTAAGAATAAGACAAACACAGAACTGAATGTATGAACAGAGGTTCAGGATGATCAGACTTTTATCATGCTAAGACCATGAGGCTCAGACTTGCCACTGTCTATTAATGACACGACATTGCAGGAGGGCTAAAGGCAGATGTGGGGAACAGCAGGCTAAAGCATTGATGAGAAACAGGCTTCAAGAAAAGGGAAAGATGGATTCCCGTGGGAGACAGATCATGATTCACGAAGTATCTGTGTTTTCTTTAGCCAATGTTTGTTCTGGGGAAATGGCTGCGGGAGAGTCAGAAAGTCCTCATCTGTGGTGTCACCCAGCTCTCAGAGGTGCCACAGTATCACCGACCACTGACACTTCAATTGTGACCCTTGACATACTGGGTTCTGTCCCCACAGGCTGGCCGAAGGCTTCTCTAGAGAATCACATCAGCCTAGTACAAGACACAATTCAATCAATAGCTAATTCATAAGCCAATTCAATATTTATAGCTGCTCAGCAAAGTCTCAAACTGGCTCCCAGCACAGGTATTTATTTTATGTTTCTTTTTAAAAAATTGTTTTCAAGCTTCCTTTTTATGAAAGAACATTTCTTTTTATTATACATAAAATGTATTTACTTAACTTCAGATATGACAAAATTACTCAAGTATAGTATATATGATATGGCAATTATGCAGTTCATTTTCTTAACTTTAGCACAAACATAAAATTAAGTTTACACAGAAGCTCACGTGGCTAATTTTTTTTTTGAGACAGGGTCTCACTCTATAATTCAGGCTGGCTCTGAGCTCATTATATAGCTCAGGCAACACTCAAACTCAGCAATCCTCCTGCCTCTGCTTCCCAAGTGCTGGAATTACAGGTTTGAGCCACCATGCCTGGCATCGCTAATTTTTTATTAACACAGTTATAGAGTACAATCAATACCAATGTTTGATCTCACAAGAGCATTCAAGAAAATAACATCTTAAAGCAGAAATAATCATATAGGGAAAATAAAAATAAAAGATGAAACTTATATAAGGAAAACCTTATAAGGATTAATTGGAAGTTAATTAACTCTTTCCCTCAGTATTCACATTGGTATAGTTTATGACATACTTTTTCAATCCTGAAATTCACATTTTAAAAAGTCTTTAGGCATCATATTGAATTGCAGCTCAAATCCAGTTAAGGATGTTAGAGATTTTTTTTCTCATGATTTAAACTCTTGTTTCAACATTTCCAAATCTAAATTTTATGAATTTACATTTTTGCAACATTTTCTATGTTTCACATACCTCATAAAATAGACTAGCACGTTCAAACTAACACAGATCAATTAAACTTAATATTTACATTCAATTTATTTATTTATTTAGAAACAGGGTCTCGCTTTGTAGTTCAGGCTGGCCCTGAGTTCACTATGTAGCCTAGGCAAGCCTCGAACTCAGTAATACTCCTGGCTCTGCCTCCCAAGTGCTGCAATTACAGGCTTGAGCCACCACTAATTGTCGGTGGGCATGAGCCACCTTGACTGGTATTGTTGTACATGGTTTACCAGGGACTGAACCAGAGACCTTGTGCTTGTTAGGAGGGTGCCGGAATCACTGAGACAAATCTCTGAGACAAAGCCCTTTACATTCAATTTAAGTGAGCACCATAACAACCACAGTGGCATGAACAATTTCTGGAAAATGATCCTTGATGATATCTCACATTTTATGGCCATTCATGAATGATTTTACTTCTATATAAAACTTTGTGCAAAAAAGAGAACCTTTGACAAACATGTCACTTTTCATACAAATTAACACATGGAACTTTGACTTTTAGTTATCTGGTAACTGTTAGGTTATCTTGGACAAAAAACATGGTCATGTTCTTTTAATGATCTGATATCTTTATTAAAGTCTACTTTTTATTTTCTGTGACTGTTATGGTAGCTTTCTTGTGCATACTTTATTGACATTTATTTCAAAAGGAATTTTAAAGAACTTGGAGAGGGTAAAATGTTCCAAGTGATCTCTGAAGTAGAATTGTCCCTTCATAATTGGATACTTTTACACGGATCATTACTGTTTCTTTCTGTGACTGAGGATACAAACATATCTACATATGTGGATTTATAAGAGGGCACACAGTGAAACAAAAAGTGATCCCTATTTTGACAGGAAAAATAAATGTAGACATTTGCTTTGGTGCCATGAGAAGATATATCAGTGTGGCTTTTCTTACACTGCTTTATTTAAATTTGTCGAATGTTCTTCCTGGGAATACCTTTTCCCTCTAGGTGGAAGCTTAAATCCACTCTAATTAATTTCTTGTTTTCAGTTTAGCCTTCAAGACATTGGCTATGATTACTCGATACTAATTACACTTAACATCAACATTAGAATGAATATAAAAAGGGCTCGGAGTCCACATTTTTGTTAAGCAACTTTGCATGTAATAGCTTTGAAAATACAAGGAATTAAAATCTATTAGCAATAAACATTGCCCCTGTGGAAATCTCCTTCCAAGGAAGGTCTAGTCATAACTGTCCATTTTATCTTTACAAACACTGGTTTTAAAAAATCCTGTAAAATTAAATCCTATGTTCAGTAAACCAAAATGTCTCTTTGGAACATTTTAAAACAGATTTCCTAGTGTGTTTATCTTCTCTAAAAGCCACTCAGCTGAAGTCATTAAACACATCATCGCCATTACTACCAGGGTCATTTTCCTGTGCTTCTGGGCTCCGTAGGTTCATTAACAAGCAATTGCTGTACCTATAAGATGGATTCAGTCTTGATAGCATTCTATCCTTTATAAATACTCTGGTGGGAACCATACAGTTTCCACAGACTTGCAAGATTTTTATTAAATTATGTGTTTAACAAGTAGTTTATTAAATTAATATCTCTAGGCAATTTGGATGACGTTTCAGTGAATCAAGTCACTGTTAGGAAAGCAGTATCAACTCCTAATATAACCAACAAAAATTTTCAGTGACCTTACCAGTGTTACACACACTTGCTGTAAGAGCTAATAGCACCGAAGTTCACAGTAGTCCCTACCCTGAGGGCACCCAATTTCTCTAAATTAGCTTTCTAAAGATCTTCAGAGGCCTTAGACTGCAATTTTTTCATGCATTTTGGTTTTGATGCCATTTCTGAAGTAAAGGCAAATATGTCATTTTCAAACTCAGGGCTTATCCAGTTTTTCAGATTAGTTTAAAATTCATCATAGCAGAACCATTCATAGGATGGTGAATTTTTACATTTTATATTTTCCAACAGATTTTTAGACCCAAGCCTTAGGAAATAAACTATGTCATTTTCTCTAGGAATTCAATTTCAGCCATCATCATTGTTATGATAAATAACTTCATATTCATTTGTCAAGCTTACAGTTAAGAAATGAAACAGAGGACAGAAGTGAAACCACAATTTCACAAACAGTGTCATTTACTTTAGTAGGAATTCCCATGAAAGAAATAAGAACAAGTTAGTTGTTCCAAAGAGGAAGTAAAAAAAATCTCAGGGAAGGTAGGAGTAGAAGTGTTAGGAAGGAGACTAGAGCTCAAAAATAAATGATTCATGGGCCGGGGATTTAGCTCAAGTGGTACCATGCCAACCTTGGATGCACAACAGCCCGAGTTTAATTCCGGTACCTTAAAAAAAAAAAGATTCACATTAGATGACAAACAACATGGTTCTTGACTGCTACTGAGCATATCCCACTCCCCATTGCTCAGACTTCGTCTTCATTACTGCCTTCCATCTTGGACAAGCAGCACTGTGGAAAGTTTATTAAAATAAAAGTCCCTTTAGCTTTTCCCAGTAAATACATCGACCCATCACTGCCCTTTCTATATATACATATATACGCATATATACATAATATGCATATGTATGTATATTTATCACGTAACAGATACATAACTTTAGCATTAGTAGAGAAATAATTTTTCATAATAAAATATTTTCTTTGTTGTTTTACTGTTTTTAAACATTGCAAGAACAACTAACATTTCATTGCAAGGATAGCTAACATTGAATTATTATTCAAAGCTGAGGCAATTTTATTGGTAATTGAATATTTCTTTTAATTTCTGGTCATATAGAACTTTGGTAATCATATCAAATTATATTATTCTAATATCTAAAAATGAGTGCTGGAGATATCTTTGAGTACTCATATGTTTTGTTATAACACAATTTATAACACTAATAAACTTGAAGTTAAACACTAAAAGAAATGCTGCAAATGATTTTATATGTGCAGATCAGAAGAGGATTTTGCTTTCTGAAAAAGAATATTACTACCTTTAAAGAATTTTTACTTTCTTTATTTGTTTGTTTGTTTGTTTGTTTGTTTTTGCAGTACTGGGGATTGAACTTGGCCCCTTGTGCTTCCAAGGTAGGCATAGTACAACTTGAGATAAATCCCTGGTCTTTTTTCCCAAAGAATTTTTTTTTTTTTGCTTTTTGAGACAGGGTCTCGCTTTGTAGTTCAGGCTGGCCCTGAGCTCACTATGGTGCCCGGGCAAGCCGCCGCGAACTCAGCAATCCTCCTGTCTCTGCCTCCCGAGTGCTGGGATGACAGGCGTAAGCCACCACGTCTGGCATTGTGGTATGTGGTGTTGATTGCTGGTGGGCGTGTCTCCACGCCCAGCATTATATGTGGTTACCGGGGATCGAACTCAGGACCTTGCTCTTGCGAGGCAGGTGCCGGAACCATTGAGCTAACCCTCCGGCCCTCCAAAAAATTTTTAATAAATAGTTCTTTGTTTTGTTTTAGTAAAAGAAAAGATGGGAGCTTTGAAATATGATGGAATAAATAGTGATAAATAAAATATTATTTAGTGTCATTTAAAATTTTTACAATGTATACATATTTCAAAAACATTGTGTTGCATACTACAAATATATGTAATGTTATCACAAACTAAAATTTGATTATTAGTTAAAATAAACTACCATTTAATTTGTTTCTTCTCTATTTTATTTTTTTATTTTTGAGACAGGGTCTCGCTTTGTAGTTCAGGCTGGCTCTGAGCTCACTATGTAGGCAAGCTGCCGTGAACTCACAATCCTCCTGTCTCTGCTTCCCGAGTGCTGGGATGACAGGCGTGAGCCACCACGTCCGGCCTTGTGGTATGCGGTGTTGATTGTTGGTGGGCGTGTCTCCACACCCAGCAGTATATGCGGTTACCAGGGATCGAACTCAGGTCCTTGAGCTTGCGAGGCCGGCGCCGGAACCTCTGAGCTAACCCTCCGGCCCATGTTTCTTCTCTATTTTAAACATTGTTAAAATAAAAATACACTATTCAAATGTGAATCATCTCTATTAGATTGATTGATCATTATTTTAAAAAAGAATTTGGTATTTGAAGCGGTGGTATAAAATTAGAATCAAGATATATTATGTACAGGTACAAATACCCAGTGAGGAATGTGATCATAGCATTTTTCCTAAAATTTATCAGTAAACTCAATTTATTTAAAAAATGTAAAAGTCATCAGCTGCCTTTAGAATGTTGGCAGTGAGTCAGCCACTGGTTGCTTAGGATCTCAGGTACAAAGTCACTTGTTTTAAGCATGTTCTTATGGCTGCCTCTGTCATGGGGTGTTTAGTTATAGTAAGTAAATATTTTCAAAGAAAATCTCAGAGGTATAAAATTATCTTTTATAGATTGCCTTTTATGTCTAATACATAGAAATTATCAGAATACATAAAAACAGATACAAGAAAAAATACACACAACTGATTTTAAAGTAATAAAATAAACAAATAAATGTAGAGATTCTATATTTATGAATCAGGTCTGTCCATATCCTTAAAAAGTTTTTTCTTAAGTTGATCCACAGATTCAGTGGAATTGTAATAAAAGTCCCAGAAGATGATTGTAAATATTGACCAATTTATTCTGAAATTTTTCCAGAAAAGCAAAAAGATCTACAATAGTATCACACTAGGAAAAATGGTACAGGACTTAAATTTACCCTGTTATAATATTTATCATAAATTTACACTAATTTCATTGAATCAAGGAAAGTATAGACATATAAGTAATTGGAATAGAATCAAGAATCCAGATATAAATCCAAGACAATATAGTTATTTCATTTTTACAAAAAATTTGTTGCTATTGGGATGTAATTATTTCTAGTGTTCCTATGAAACCAGTATGAATATATGTGTGAGTAGATTAATAAAGGTATACCTATGCACATGTACACATTCACAAATGTTTCCTCAGGAAATGATACTGGGACACATTATCATCCATGCAAAAATGGACATAAACACAGAAAAATCTAGCATAAAATTCTCAGAGTCTACACTATAAAATGCAAAATTTAGGGCCGGAGGGTTAGCTCAGTGGTTCCGGTGCCTGCCTTGCAAGCGCAAGGACCTGAGTTCAATCCCCGGTAACTACATATAATGCTGGGCGTGGTGGCTCACGCCTGTAATCCCAGCACTCGGGAGGCAGAGACGGGAGGATTGCTGAGTTCGTGGCGGTTTGCCTGGGCACCATAGTGAGCTCAGGGCCAGCCTGAACTACAAAGCGAGACCCTGTCTCCAAAAAGCAAAAAAAAAAAAAAAGCAAAATTTAAAAAGTTAAAGAAGAAATTTTATGTGACTTGACTTGAGGATAAGTTTTTAGCTACAGTAACAAAAACATAATTCATGAAGAAAATTCACTTAGATTTTTAAAAATTAAATACCTGCTTTTTAAAAAACACTGTTAAGGAATTGAAAGATTACTAATTTGATAGAGTTTTGAAAATATGCTTTGTAAAGGATTTGCATTTGAAATAAAAAATAAAAACTCAAAATTCAACAATATTGTTTCTTAATGAAAAAAAACTATAACCAAATAGTATTAATAAAATATATGGAGCCAGGCATGGTGGCTCACGCCTGTGATCCCAGCACTTGGGAGGCAGAGGCAGGAGGATTGCCGAGTTCAAGGCTAGCCTGGGCTACATAGTGAGCTCAGGGCTAGCCTGAACTACAAAGTGAGACCCTGTCTCAAAAAAAAAAAAAAAAAAAAAGATATCCATCTGAAAAGATATTCAATATTATTTAGTTGGAATTTCAAACAATGACTTATCATTGAAGGCATATTAGTGTCATTAAAATAGAAAACTAAGTTTCTCAATATTTTTTCCTTTACTGAGCTTATTGATACATTTTAGATATAATTGTGCCCACATTCAACGTTAGGAATTTGTACCTGTTCATGATGTGTCTTGACCTTCATTTTTTCCATTCCCCTGCCCTCCCTACAAGCCTCTTGATAATAATTGCTGGTGAAAATGCAAAGAAACAATTATAGCCCTACTCTTAAGAGACAACAATAACATGTTTCCATATTTATACAGTTGTGAAAACATATGTCTAGCTCAAAGATACAAAAAATTCTTCTAGAAGTCATGCTCTTTCTTACTGTAGGTTGGGAACAACTTAAAAAATTATTTCCATCCAAACAGGGTGTTGGGGCAATAAAACAATGGATGACTCAGTGATAAAAATGAATTAATCTTCAGCTCACAAAATTGGATACAAATTTTAGTGGTATATTGATAGGCACAGAAGCCAGTCTGAAAAGGCTTTTACTGTTTGATTCCATTTACATGAGTTTCTTGAAAATAGGCAGGTAATTAAACTGTGTAGCTCTTTTGTGTCATAATTTAATGATGGGTAGTAGACACATTCTCCTGCAAATCCACACGACTTTATAGCACAAAGCACTGAATGATAATTTATGCTGGTTTGCAGTGTCATTTAAGGGAAAGGACTGTCCCCAGATAAAAATGAAGATTGTGACAAAAGGGTCTAGCTATAGTATAAAATTAAAAGTATCCAAGAAGCACTTACCTCTGGAGGAGCTAATAAAGACATGATGATGGAATGTCATGCACTACCGTCCTGGAATCCTGGAACAGAAAACAAAACATGAGATAAAAACTAATGGAATCTGAAGAGTCTATAGGCTCTAAAAGACAATCTATTAATGATGGTTGGTTATAGCTACCATATTAATATAGTGTATGAATGTGCAGTGTTAGCAACAGAAGAAACTGGGGGTAGTTTATGTGAAATTTCTGTATGATCTGCACATTATTTTGTAAATCTCTAACGTGTAAAAATAAAAGGATTATTTAAAATGAGTTTTTAAGTATAAGATTTACTAGAGATGAGGGGAGGGAGAAGCAGAGGGCAGGAATAACAGAAGATGAAGAGAATCAATGTGTATTATATAAATATATGATGGTTAGGTGTAATTATGTCAGCTTAATTGCCTAGGCAGGCAGGAAAGCAAAGTTCTGACTTTCATTGCGATGGAGGTGTGACCTTGGGAACCACATGTGGTTGTTGGTCCTTTCCTTTCTGGTTCTTGTTCTCTGCTGTTTCTCAGCCCCTATATACTAAGCAGATCGGGTCCATCACTTCATTCTGCCATAAGGGTTGTGCCTGTGACACAGCAGACCATGGACTAATTCCCTGGAACTGTGAGGCACTGTATGTAACCTTCTCTAACGATGAACTGTGGGTATTGGTTGTCTTGTCTTTGTTACAGGAAGCACACTAATATAAGCTGTACCAGGAGTAGTGACATAGCTACATAACTGTAATTGGACCTGACCAATAAAACACTAACGTAGCAAAATAATCTATCATTTGCTAGCAGGCATTAATACGATTTGTAAAATAAAAATATAGAATTAGTTTCTAAGACTGTAGGACTTTTTGTGATATATTTTAAGAGGAAGATTTGTAGATGAATCAAGATACCCATTATTCTAAGCTTTTTATTTTTTATTACTGTTTCAGATCTAATATTTACATTCTTTATAGGAAGTTGGTGTATGTATATAACACATCTTAACTATGTTTACCTTTCCCCCACCCTTTCCCACTGGCTCTATCACTCAATCAGTCTCTTTCCATTTGAACAAAATCTATCTTCCTACTTCCTATTATCTACAGTTTATTTTGCTTTGTTTATGCTATTTGTAAGCGAGAAATCGTGTTGTACTTAAGTGCTTCTGTGTCTGATTTATTTCACTTCCTATTATGGATTCAAGATGGATGCATTTTCTTACAAATGACTGAAGTTTATCACTCTTTATGGAACAGTAGTATTCTCTTGCATGTAAATATACCATTTCCTTTAACCATTCACTTGTAGATGCATATATAGATCACTTCCAAGATTTAGTTAGTATGAATCATGCTGCTCTAAACATGAAGATGCATGTGCACTGTGATATGATATCTTAACTTCTTTGGGAAGATCCTCAGAACGGGAAAGGCTGAGTCAAATGTAGTTTGTATTTTTAGTTTTCTGAGAAACCTCCATGTAGAGTTCCACCAATTTATATTCCTATCAACCATGTAAACGATTTCCTTTCACCATAGTCCCATAAGAACTAGTTAGTATTTAATTTCTTGATGACAGTTATTCTTTCTAGAATGGAAATAATTTCACTTTTGAATTGATTTGTATCTCTCTGATTGCCAGGAAAAACATTTTTTCATTAATTTATTGCCATTTGTCTGTCTGAGACGAGTCCGTTCATGTCATTTGTTTATCTTTTTATTGTTTTATATGTAGAGGCCTAATTATTTTTGTGTTCTTTTTATATTGTAGATATTAGCCCATTTTCTACTGGATACCTGACAATCTTTTTTTTTTTTTCTTTTTCTCACTCTGTATCTTGTGTCTTAAATATATTGATTGTTTCCTTTGCTTTTCAGAAGGTGTTTAAATTGGTCTGATCCTGTTTGCTG
Organism: Thryonomys swinderianus; assembly: GCA_004025085.1. Taxonomy (NCBI): domain Eukaryota; kingdom Metazoa; phylum Chordata; class Mammalia; order Rodentia; family Thryonomyidae; genus Thryonomys; species Thryonomys swinderianus. The sequence goes on from PVIC010010585.1 coordinate 29,012, forward strand.
ACTCTTGATCCTACTTCTTATGCTACGGATGTTCTCAGAAAGCCTTGCCTACACATATATCTTCAAAAGGTTTACTTATTTTTATCTTCCACCAGATAAAGTGTTTTTCTATGAACATTTAGACTTTTGATCCATTTTTATTTTAGTTTAGTACATGACGAGGTACATGTGTCTATATTCAGTCTGCTGTGTTTAGATAGTCAATTTTCCCACCTTCATTTATTAAAGAGGCAATGAGTCCTTCAATGTGTCTTTTGGGGTTTGAGGAGTATTGGTGTTATTATCTTCCCTGAAGTTCTTGTAAAATTCAACATTGAATCCACCGTGACCTCTGCTCTTCTTAGTTCATTTTCTTAGAGTTTTATTGCTGCTTCAATTTCACTGCCTTTTGCTGGATCAATAAGGCCTTTATATCTTCTAGGTTTAGTTCTGGCGATTCATATGGAAATATTCATATGGAATATTTGGAATTTATCCATTTTTTCCAAATTCTCCAATTTATTGGCAAGAGAGTTTGAAAAGTAGTTGCTAATAATCTTCTCAATTTTGAGTGTTTCATTACTGTAACTTTTTCATTTCACATGGTCTTTATTTGTCTTTACTTATTTATTTTGGTAAACTTGATGAAACATTTTTCTATTTTCTTTGTTAGAAGAAACAGTTATTTTATTCATTGATTGCTTGTATTTTTTTTCAGAGTCATTCATTTCCTCTCTGCCCTTTATAATTTCCTTTCTAGTGCTAGAATTGGATTTGGATGATTTTTATTTTTTCTAGGAGGTAGAGAACCATCATTAAGTTATTTATTTGGGCTCTGTTTTTGCGATGTTGGCATTTACAGCTTATGAGATTCCCTCAAGATTGGATTCTTTGTATTCCATATCTTTTGTTATGTTGTACTGGTATTATTTAATTTATAAAACTGTCTCATTTCTTTCTTGATTTTTTTCCTGTGATATATTGATTATTCAAGAGTGTACTGTTTGGTTTCCATGTATTTGCATAATTTTGTGGTTTCCTTTGGCATTGATTTGAAGTTACACTGTGCTATGATCTGATAACATTTGTGTCATAGTTCTGATTATTTTGCAATTACTGAAGCATGGTTTAGTGTCTAGTGTCTGGTTTACTTTTGGGGAAAGATCCATGTGCTGCTGAGAAAAACATTTATCTGTTTTTGTTGGATGTAATACTCTGAAGACATATTTCAAGTCCATTTTTCGAAAGTTTTGTTCAACTCTATTTCTTTACTGATATTTTGTGTAGTTGATCTATTTGTGACCATGCTGCACTGAAGTCTTTTCACTATAGTTGTAATTATAGCTGCCTAATTTCTTTTGTCCAGTGGTATTTGTTTTTTGTGCTTAGGTGTGCTGTTGTCTGATATATACCAGGTAAAAATTATATTTTCCTGCTAAAATATTCTACCAACCCCTATAAAATGACTCTCTTTACCGATTTTCCTTGATCCTCTGTTATTTCAAATAATTTGGCTGAAGAGTTTTAATTTCTTCCACCCTCACACCCTATACATTACCTATGGAGGAGTTTGAAGGCTATGCAGACATTTTTTGTTCACCCTCTCATTTCTGTTTGCTATTTATTTGTTTTGTGGTAGGATTTGTAGGTTGATTTTAGTGGAAGCTTTTTGCTAATAAGGAACCTCTTTAGTTACTGTGTCCTTTTCTGGAACGTCTTTTGAACATGGCTAACTTATGGCCTTTGCCCTTGTTCTAGAATCAAACCATATCCATATATTTGGGTGAGGAAGTTAAAGTCTACTTAACCCTGTATCCAGTTCTCTGGGAAGGGCTGTACTATTGTTAATGACTCAAAGACAGTCCAAATACTGGCATACAGATATAACCAATTAACTGCAATAACTATATCACCTTGACTGTATTGATAAAATAAGCAATAATACATCAAACACACACTGGATATAATATACCCTAAGAACCAGTAATGTACCACTCTTAACTATTAAAAAGTATTTTAATTATAGGATAAACACTAATACAAACCAAATATTACTGGTAGCAAATGTCTACTGAATGAAATAACTTTATCTCCAGTAATAATAAAACAATATTCAGCACTTTAGAGTTGTTAAACTTAATGGTTGTACTTATATAGATAGAGATAGTAAGGAACTAGATAATAAGAAAAATAGGAATTGTTGGGCATTGTGGCTCATGCCTATAATCCCAGCACTCAGGAGGAAGAGGCAGGAGGATTGCTGAGTTCGAGTTTAGCCTGGGCTACATAGTGAGCTCAGACCAAGCCTGAACTACAAAGTGAGACCCTGTCTAAAAAAAAAAAAAAAAAAAAGATTAAAAAAAGAAAAGTAGGAATTAAAATATTGATCAATAAAAGATGGGAAAGAGAAGAAAAACATGTAATCCTATAGGGCCATAAATGAAAATGAATAGTATTAGATAACACTAACATAAAAAAGAAAAAGAAGGTAAAAGAAAAATAAAGGGGAAAAGAGAACAATGGGAAGGGCAAAAAGGTAAGGAAGAAAAAAAAGGAGACTGGAAGGGCAAATCCACCCCTTAAAAAAAAAAAAACTAATGAAAGGCAAAGCAATGTCAAAAAAAGAAAGAAAGAAAGAAAAAAAAAGAAAGAAAAATAATTGAATCAGTTAAAATATCACTCTGTGTTTGCAAATATTTTCTTTCCAAGCTTTGTAATTTTCAAATCCAACAAGTTCCAATTTTCTTTGTGGGCTTTTCTTGTGGGTAGTGCTGCTGCCTAGATCTGTCATGTCTGCCCAGGTCTGTAGACTTCTGGGCCTCATCTTGGATCAAGTTTATGAGTCAGTTTAAACTTCTGCTGCTTACTTTTGAGGGGAAATAACACATATAACTGGCTTGGAGTTTGTGGGCCCATGGCTCAGGGACTTACTCTACGGAGCTGGCTATGGGCAAGTGTTCCTTGCCTGTCTGCAAGGGGCTCCAGAGGCAGCCTCCTCCTCCCGATGAAAAATATTCAATGATACATGAAATATGAAGTGGTCTATGTTTTTAATTTAATTAATTTACAGAGGCCTTTCCATTTGTGTTTTTCTCACCTTCCTAGTATAATCTAGTTATGCGATTTTTTTACCTGTACTATGAAACAAACAAAAAGAAAAATTCACGAAAGTAGTTTGTTGTGAATTGTAAATGCAGAAGCGACTGAGACAGTCATCACCAATCTTTCACTGTCCTACCTACTTGCTCCCTGGTGAACAGAGGTCCAGAAAGCAGATATTACATCCGTATCATTGTGCTACAGATGGAATTGATGTCAATATCTTATTTACAAGGTAACTTGACCTGAAACTGAGCTTTTATTTTCAATTGTTTGAATCTGTCTTAGTGGAGAAAAGCCTCTGGAAAAATGTAGGTCCGAGCATCTCATTGGAATATGAAAGCTAGGCGGTGCAGAGCGCAGAGTTTGTAATCCCTGCTCAGAGCTCAACACTTCTAACCTTGAGAGCCAGACTGAAATCTGTTCTGTCCCTCACCTACTCAAAAATCAGAGAGCTGTCACAAGCTAGACTAAGAGGAACAGGAATGCCATGAGGGAAACTCGAATAATAAACACATTTAATTTAAAATATTGCATTAAAATTTCCTACACTGCAAAAGAAAGAACATATCCAATAAAATATATATCGGATCCAATTCAGTTTCGTTTTCCAAGAGGGTATTTAAGGACTGTGATATTATTATTAAACATACTGTTACTTGTTTTAGGCCTTCATGAGTAAAATATTTCATTCTTTCAGTATTGAGGGTTCTAACTGCCAGAGATCAAGTTTGGAGTAGCAGTGAGAGATGGAGAGAAATGCTTCTTGCACGAATTTTCCCTAGCACCTTGAGACCCTACCCTGTTCATTATATTTTCATTATTTGGGCAAAAGAACACATGACTGTTCAATAATGGAAATGTATCTTGGCTTTCAATAGCCTCCTTATTTCTGTAAATTTTATATATGTAGGAAGGATATTCTTAGGCCAATTTCCAATTTAAGAGACTCACCCTCACATGTACAGCCCATGTGCAACAGGCAAGTTTATCTGATGTGAGGGTTAGTATTAGTGTGCTACACCCCTAAACTTGATTCTCTAATAGCAACATTTTTAGTGGTGCTTCTGTCTCAATTTTCTCTGTTTCATTAGCCACAACTGATTCAAATTAAGGTGGGGAAAGCAAAGGTTATATTGTAACTCCCTCAGGCTGCAATTGCAGCTGCAGATTAAGAAAAAAAAATAGACATTGATTTGTATTTATCTCTTAAATATATTTTATTTTAGTCAGCTCATTTGGGAAGAATTCGGTGCTATGTTTGGGTGAATTGACTGAGTTTTGTAACAGCTGGAAGTCACAGCAGACAGTGATTTATGACTGACTACTTTCACATTATGGTGCCACTTCCGGTCTAAACAACAAGGAAGACCCCCCCCCCATCTATCCACCTGTCCTCTCCCAGCTAGACAAGGATCTGAAATGTACAATTTGCTGAGCTTCTTCTCCATGCTAGCATGCCAAGAAACGAGGTATAGTAAAAAACACAATTATCACTGAGGATACAGTTTAACCGGTGATTTTGTTCTTTATGATATTCTGTGACTTCAATTGATACATTTTCATTCTTACTAGAAAACAGTGCACATTAGACTCCAGCAAGTTTAGAGGTCTTCCTCACACCAGCTTTAACACTGGCGAGTCAAACTTGCTTACAGGCAGAGATGTAAATGAGTGCAAGTTAAATATGAAGAGAACAGAAGAAAGGTTTTACTTCCTGTCTTCAGAGTCCTTTCCTCACTGCCTCTGTCTTCCATTTAATTTTAAAATAAAGCCAAGTTTTATCTATGTAACCTACTGGTATTCATGACTTATTATTATGAATGAAAGTAGAAGGTGCTAGGGAATGAGGGTGATTTGGAAACTACTTGAAAAATAAATACAAACCGATGTCTATTTGTCAAGTAATTGTGATCAGATATTTAAGGTTCTGTAAATAGGATGACACTTTGTTTAAATATTTGCATTTATCTCTGATAAGGAAGTTTGTAGCTTCCAATTATTTAGCACATTTTTTTGCATAACTGTTCCAGTTTGAGTAATAAATTATCACATTAAGTATAGAGATTTTTTAAAATTCTTTTTTAAACAAATCATAAGGAGAAATAATTATGGTCATGTGCATGGAGTTTCCTCACAAGTAAGTATCCTTTGGACAAATCATCCTGAATTTACTTCTGTTTAATGAATTTTGAGACAGCGAAGTTATATGTTCACTGAAATTTCAACCTATGACTCATTATTTGGATTTATCAGTGTATAACATATGTTGCCAATAATCCTTAAAATGTATATATTCAAAATACCTTTGTTATAATTCCTATTAACTTTGCAGGTTATGAGTATCACAAAGTTGAAGTATTTTTACAAATGTATCCTTTAATTATTTTGATTCTTAGTATGTCATTGCTCGGAGCGCATACACTTGTGCCTTTTTTCACAGTACACTAGAGAAATACAGTTGACACTATCTTCATTCCACAGCTTTACAGGTCTAGATAAGGAGGCTTCAGTAGCTTCTTGTAGACACGGAACTAATGCATGTGCATGAAGTTACATTCACGCTGTGATGTGTCCTACTTAAGAGGTTTGGACCTTACAGTCACCATCCTATCTGCACCTTTTCTCTTCTTACATCGTTGCATATGTTGCTAAGGGATGCTTTTACCCCTGGGCAGGGGCCATCACTGCACAGATGCAGTCAGCTGGGGTGCAGCAGTGATGGGGTCATTTCTGTGTCATGCTGCACAGACTCTGCACTAGCCACCTGCTTCTCAGCCAGAACCTTGATTAGAGTGAGCTCATTCTTGTATATGTTTTTGAAAATTCTCAGAGGGAGATCTCCTTTCTCCAATACCATCAGATGAAACGTGCCATCTGTCTATTAAAATTAAAAATGGAGCTAGGCATTGCCACACACCTGTTTTCTTAGCATTCTAGCACTCCGGAGGCTGAGGCAGGAGGATTGCCATGAGTTGCAAGCCAGCCTGGGCCACATAGTGAGTTAAAGGCCAGGCTGAACTGCATAATAAGACCCTGTTTCAATCAATCAGTCAAACAATCAGTCTTTTAAAGAAATCATCATCCTGATCTTCTGAAAACTATAAATAGAGCATATCATTAAACTTCACCTACAGCATTCTGGGGCTGTCTCTGTCATTTCAGAACATCTCTCAACTTCTCCTGCAAGCCAGTTCCAAGTCTCTGAACCACATGGTCAGGTAGTGTCACATCAGCCACTTCCATTTGTGGCACCAAATTCTGTTTTAGCTCTTCCCATTTGCTCTACTCTTGTGCTGTCTGAAAATCAGCATTCTCCTAAAAATGACCTTAGGAGGCACTAAAGTTCACCACATTCCTCAGCAAGAAACCAATCCTCCCTGCTGAAGTTTCATTTTCCTTGTTCCATTGTTAGCAGGTAATGCAAACATTGTTCTCTGTTCATTTTCACTTAGCTGCTAGGATGTATTATTCCCTCAATTTCCCTGTTCTTTCTCTGCTTTCTTTCCTTATTCTGAATCAGAATTTGGCCTCTGTGTCTAGTTGTAGTCACTCTCTTGGAATTCTGTGCTCCCTATGGTACTAGCTACCATCTGATAATTCCTTTGTATGTATCTGTACAGAGTATGTCTGTTTTGAACACCATGATTACATATACGCTTACCTAACTGAAATTCATAGATACTGATGAGAATCTGAAATTTAACTGGTTCAAATTAAAGTCCAATTTCTGCTGTCATCCCTGAAAGTGGTTCCTTTGTGAGTCCTCATCATTTTAGCTAATTCCAGTTCCACTGTCCTAGTTCAAAACCTGGCAGTCATGAATGACTCTTCTTTTTCTCTCATGCAAATCCTGGCAGTTTTATTTGAAAATATCTTAGGTTTTTGTTTCTGAGTACTTCTGACTACCTCCACTTTGTCTACTCAATCTGAGGTTTTTTTTTATTACCTTGCAAATTTCCTTCGAACCACTTTTTTTCTAATTCCACTCCTGTATTTTAAAATTTTATTTAAACACAGTAGTAAGAGTATGTATTTTTCATGAGATTTCTATTATTTTTTTTCATTAAAACCGTCCAATGGGTGCATGACTTACTGTCTTTCTTAGAGTTAATTTATTGCTCTTAGCTATGTGATGTGGCATCTTCCCTAATATCATATAGTACATTCTTTTCTATATTTATCTTTATTATTTTATTCTGTCCATGTAATGATTATCTAGTCATTTGTAGACTGTTTTGCTTTTGAATTTGGTCTATTTCTGGTCTTTCTCTAGATTCTAACTCTATGAGGAAGTTACTTTTTGATAAACTTTACTTACGTTTTAATTCCCAGTGCACAAACTGCTTGCCATGATCAAGTCTGCGGCTATTTCCTGGACTAGGGAAGAATGTGGAGTTGATCTCATCTCCATGGAAAGCCTGTCACTCAGAGGGGCCCAACACCTCTGCTCTTCCTTATGTTCCCACACAAGTCAACAGTAGGAATTTTTGTGAGACTCACTGACAGTGGATCTGTCTTTACCTTTCGACTTTCACACAGTTCAAAAACTTGAAGATTATCAACCCCATAGAGTCTCAGTGAAATTGTTGTTTTCTTTTGTTGTTAGTGCCTAGTGCAATTTTAGAGGAAATCTAGTAGGGAAAGGCTAAAGTTCACTTGTGCAATTACTCATTCACTCATTCAATTAATGTATCTTTTAATTTAGAATTTTTATGAATTGCAAAAGCATTAGGGTCAGGTTTTCCAATACCATATGAGAAAATTGAGACAATTCATTATATTTTCTCCCCAGCCTTCAGGTTTCACAACCTTAAATAACACAGAAGCCAACTCACCAGATATCCCCCACCTCTCTAAAACATGATTCTAGTACCCTTATTTGGCCAAATTCTTACAGTGATTGGCAAACACCATTAAGCCTGGTCAGTTTCTGTCAAGACTTCAAACCGTCATGTTGTAAGGTTATCATAGCAGAGCTTTGTAGGTTATTGTTGTTGGGGATGTAAGAGAGTAACTGACAGTAGAAAACAAAGTTTTCATTTGTTTTTTTAATCATTACTTAAATTTTTAAATAAGTCACATATTTCTGATGTAATGCATAGAATGGAAAATTAAGGCCTAAGCAATACCTCTTCTATTTCTCCGAACAACTATTGCCTGAAAAAACAGGCATTTCAAAAATAAATTGTAATTTCCTTAGATATATATCAAATACTTCTCTTAGCTCTGTGTATTGTATTTTCACCTTGCTATCAGTTATTTAAACCATAAACTTTCAATTTTTGAGGAAATTCAAATTAAATATTTTCCTAGTGTCACTTATTATTAATCTAAAATTCACATATATTTAGATAATGCATACATTTTTTCATTCATGTACTAGTTTAATCTACTGCTTCTATTTAAACAATAAAAATATAAAAAATTAAGTCCAAATCCAAAGCCTCTGAGATTTCACCCAAACTCAGCTCAGAGCCCCTGTACAAATGTAAAGAAAGGTAAACACTTCAAGCATACAATGATGCAAGATCAGTATTCCCATTCCAAGAGGTATAATAAAAGCATGGAAAAGAATAGAACCAAAGGAAAATCCAGCAGACAGTCATTAAATTCATGGTTTCATGTCCAGACCCCAAAGCAGTCTGGTGCAGGAACTGGACTCCAAAACGGCTCTCCCCTGAGACACTTTGTGGATCTCTTGTGGCTTCTCTCTTAGGCTGTCTTCATTCACACCTTGCAGCTTTCCTCAGATGATCAACACTCCTGGCGTCTCCAAGCTTATGGAGTCTCCACTACACCTTTGGCTTCACACACTACCCTCCCAGCAGCATACTGCTTGGCCAACCAGGCCCTCTTTGAAATTTGGATGGAGGCTTCCCTCACCCCCACAGCTCTTACGTTCTGCAAACACCTCAAACTAGAGCCATGTGAATGAAGCCATGGTCTGTCTGCCGGCAGCTGAAGCATTAGGCAGGGTTCCTCCTCTCTTGGCTGTAGGGGCTGAGCCCTGTGAATCTAGTCAAGATGAACGGATTCTCTAGCTACCAGTCTAGAAAATGGTGCTCTGGAGCTCTCCTCTGAAAGCAAAGTATTTCACCTTTGCAGTTTTGAGGCTGCAAAACCTTGAGTCTTGCTAGCTCTTGAGATGCTCTCCCCATCTTTTCTGTTGTGTTTCTTTACTCCAACCAGATGCTCTTCTTCATCTTTGTAGGCTATAACTTTACTGGAGCTTTCTCTATAGCCAAATGCAAACCTTTGAAATCATCCTGTGGGGTCCTTCGCTTTATATCAACGTAGATGTGAGAGCCTCAGCAGTGGCCATTCCAATACCTTGACATTAGACTGCTTTTGCAGTTTCTCCCCCCAAATTAGTCTCCCACACTTAATCTGTTTCCTAAAACACTCTCTGGATGGGAGCAGAGCACAGATACATTTTCTGCCAAAGCATAACATGCATGGTGTAGCATCTAACAGCCAACCTATTCTTTGATCCTAACCTAGCTTTCCTTGAAACCTCCTAGGTCTGGTCTTTATTACCTGCATTTCTGTCAGAATTATGGCCCTCTGAGCTGTGACCAGAATCTTTCATCAAGTTCACTTTACAGCACTCCAGGGCTTTTTGTTCAGTCAGCGTCTCCAAACCTTTCAAACTTCCCAAAGCTCGTTCTGGATGCTCCTGAACCATATGGCCAGTTAACATCATAGCAACAACCAAACTTCGCTGGTCCCCAAATCTGTCTTAGTTACATCTGTTATTTCTGAGACAAAATATCTGACACCCACAAGTGAAAGGAATGAAAGGAAGAAAGATTTATTTTGATTCCAAATTCCTAGAAATTTTAGTCTGTAGTTAGCTGCCCCAAAGGCTGTCTGGCGTGGCAGAGAGGCCTCAGGGAAGTGAAACTGTTCATGGCATGGCAGGGAGCAGCAAGCACTACCGGCAAGGCTTGTTTTCCCCTGAATTCTATGCAGGCTGAAAGTGGTGTGACTTAACCACGAGTTTGTCCTTCCTATTATCCGCACTCAGAACGATGATAAACCAGTTAATGGGCTGATCCAGTACTGCACATTATAAATCACAGTATCACACACCCATGATCAAACAACCTCCATAAAGACCCACCAGAGTGCATGAAGTTTGAGGAAACATCTAGATACTGTATGCTGTATTTCTGTGTATTTCTTTTGCTTTAGAATGATTGTGAGGAAAACAGACAACACTGACTTGGGTTAACTCAGAGTCCCCTTATAATAATAACATATCAACATCAAAATATCAAGTTTTCTAAAAATTATCTCTTAATTGTGGAACAACTTGTGATATTGTTGCTTTGATTTTTCTGATTTCTAATACATCATACAAATCTAAATAAATTCTACATATGAGATTCAAAAATCACATTTTTTTATTTTTTAGTGTTTTGTGATAAGATATCACTTTATAGTTCAGGCTGGCCCTGAACTCATTAGGTAGCCCAGACAAGCATTGAACTCACTGCAATCCTTCTGGCTCTGCCTCCTGAGTTCTGAGACTACACATGTGAGCACCAGGCCAGGCATTGTGATATGTAGTACAGGGACTGAACTCCGGACCTTGCACTTGCTAGGTGGACACCAGAACCACTGAGCTAAATGCCTGGCCCCATAAATCACTTTTAGTTTGAATAAAACTGCAGATATAGAAAAACAATAAAAGTTAAGAAATGACAACTATTACATCTTGAGCCATATTTTTCCAGAGGATAAAGGAAAAGATAAAATTGTATTCCTAAAAAAAAAGGCTACATAAATTGCATTTCTGCATCACATCTTTGCTATTTCTAATCCATAACTATATATTATATCTATGCCTTCTACTCTATCCCATGTGCCATATTACTTGAGTCACACTCTGAATTATTTCAAAAGCCATTTTCATTTTATTAACTCAGTGATTATTTAACTTCATTAAATTAATAACCCTGGAAATCTCTTACTGAAATTACCTGCTAGTATCCATTCTGTTATCTCCAGTGTTAAATAATTTGTCATATATTAATACAAAGGATTTTTTTCTTTAGCATTATAGCAAAAGTTTGCTACCAATGAGAAGCTGATTTTTAAAATTTCTCAAATACACTTGCTATGACAGGAATGTTCTACAAGTATAATTTAGAGAAATCATACTGATCTTTGTGGTGCAAATTGCAAAGAAGTTTTAAGAGTCACAGGTCAGATCCAAACGCAAGTGGGTATGGGGAAGCCATGGAATGTGCAAACTGATTACTTGTTTTGAGTATCAGAACAACTTGTTGAATGGCAGATTTCTCTCTTGCTTTATTTCCACTTCCTGTGCACTTGCTTTATTTTTCCATCTATAAATTAAGGACCTGACCACTATGAGTTCAAAGTTCATATCCCTAATACTTAAGAGGAAAGAAGAGAAAAATTCAAATTTGTGAACCTGAGAGGTGAAAAACAAACATACAAAAAACAAACAAACCCGCCAAAATTCCATAGAAGGCCTTTTCTCCTATTTCTATCTGTACCAAGATATTTCGATCTATACCGAGATCTGAGGCTGTGGTAGTTGGACTGTTCAGTACAACACACTTTTTTTTTGTTTTCTTTTGGTTTTTGTTTATTTGTTTTTGTTTTTTTGGAGACAGGGTCTTGCTTTGTAGTTCAGGCTGCCCTGAGCTCACTATGGAGCCCAGGCGAGCCTGGAACTCAGCAATCCTCCAGTCTCTGCCTCCCGAGTGCTGGGATTACAGGCATGAGCCACCATGCCTGGCATTGTGGTATGTGGTATTGATGGCTGGTGGGTGTGAGTCACCACACCCAGCATTGTATGTGGTTACTGGGATTGAACTCAGGACCTTGCACTTGCGAGGCAGGCGCCGGAACCACTGAGCTAAATCTCCAGCCCTAGAACATACTTTTTGTCTGGTGTCAGTGGTCGGCGCTGAGTTAGGGAATGGTACAGATGTGATTCGGAGAAGTCACTGGAGTCTGCATAACAATAGGGGACCACTGTGTTCCCTAAAGTGCCTTTTCATTCTTTTTGTTGTCTCATATCATTTTGTTTTAAAAATTGTCTTAGTAATTATTTTCTGTTTCAGTCTTGGTGTGTACGTTGCATCAGAACTGTTTTGACAGGGATAAATTAATCCAAAAAAACAAAGTCACTTTGGGGAATTTCAGAGCTTTCTGTGAATATGAGGACTTTGTGTGGGGTTTAGTCAATGTGTAGGGTATTAATTTCAGGTCCCTAGACTGGAAAAGACTAGAAGTAATAAGCCTCATGTGAGCTCTTTGTTTTACAATGAAGATAACGATTAAACCAGACTGAATAGACTGGATAAACTGGGGGAAGGTACAAAATTATGACCACTTAAGTGTAGCAGAGTGACAGGCTGAAGACATCTGTTGCCAGGTAGAAATCAGAACTTGACTGCATGAGACCCACTTCACTATTTTTAATTCATCTAGAGATTTTATATGCTCTGTGAAATTAAATGGGCATCAAGTAATGTAGGTCTCAGCAGGTAAAAGACGGGTTCACAATTATGTATCGTTAAGTAATATGAGGAGAACATCACAGATCCTTTTATATTACAGTGCAAATCAAGACTTTTTTTGTTCTGAAACTTCTTTATAAAAATTAACTTCATTATAAAAAAAGTTATTTTTGAAAAAAATAACTGAAAAAAGTTTTTTTTTGAAAAATCTTGAACTATATTCATATAAACGTGTCCTTTATTAAAATAACCAATGATTATCTAGGTAAATATTGCACTGTGTATTCTAAATGCAAACATTAATTTCTCCTTATATGTATATAAGAGTTCAGGGCTAAAAAATTTCCGTTAGGAATTTTAATCTCCCTGGAACTTCAGGATTTTTTTTTTAAATTCTTCTATAAGCTCTAAGTTAAAGTGACACAGAACAACGCATGGCAGCTCGGAGGCCACTGTCTATTGTTCCTGAAGTACCATCTGACAGAGCAATCTCCCCTGCAGAAAGTGCTTCCTGCCGGTCCTGACTGATGGTTATAATAGATGCATCTCTGCTACTCTTGCAAGATCTCTGAGTAATTTTACTCAGACAGATGACAGTCACATATCTCCATAGAGTGTTCTGTTGTTTCCAATTCATAAGACCTTTTCAGAGTGTGAAATTTAGTAAAAGGAAGCAAACTAGTGATTGAATTTAGAATATGTCCTCATACATAATGAAATTTTCAGTAAACAACAACTGCATATTACTGACAGCTACATTCTTGTTCTGTGCAGCCCTGCCATATGACTGCTTTTTACAAGATGCTAAAGGGAACAATCCATTTTCTACTTTACGTACAGAGCCAAGTACTGACTTAGACGTTCTCAAGTTCTTTATAACATGAGTGCCATGTAGGAACAAAGATATTAATAATAGTAAAGTAGAAAAGAATGTAAGAAAATCAGTAGGAAATAAAAAAGCACAAGTGTATAGTGAGATTTCTGGAACAATGATATTATATTTGAATAGTAATTATTACTTACATATTTACTGTGACTTCTATATTACCAGACCAGATGCTGCAGAGCACCTGTGGAACTCATAGGCCTCAATATGGATTCCAAAAAACTCATAATGAGAAGAAACACTATAAATCGGGCACACTTCACTTGGCATAGAAATTAATTTTGGATCTTATGAAACTAATCAAAGTTAAGCCCACATCAATAAACAAATCACCTGATTTATCACACTCTTCCCTGGAATTGAAACTGCCAGAAACAAGGGAGATATATCACTAACAACTGAAATTTTTCCAACCACAGTTCACATGATAATGCTGTATGCATTTATAGTCATAATATTAAATTAATACAGTGAAGGTACTCAGGGTATAATGAAATAAATGTCACACTCACATTTGTAGATAGTATTTCTGGTCCTCAAATCTTTGCTTCAAGAGTGATGCTCTATGTGCTACATACATGCAGACAAAAGCCACGGGTACTTGTTTCAAAGTGGAGGAGCTCTGTCGTCTGAATGTTCTTTGCTCAGTGGGATACATGACTGCACTAGTTCTTCC